>JANQAP020187397.1:0-20181 GCA_026874005.2 Erythroxylum coriaceum | reverse complement strand
AATATAATGGCAGTTGTGACCAGAGTAGCCACCGATCAGAGCTTAAAGCTCAACGTGTGAAAAAGAGCCTCGAGCTCCAAAGTGATTCAGAGCCTCAAGCTTAACGCTTAATGAGCCCTATATGGGACAGTTTAGGCACTCGATCACAACAAAGTAATAAATAGAAAGTGAGTCTCATGTGCATTGTATAAGCATAATTTCAATGATCAAATTGCATTGAATGTAAAAAGTGAAATGATGTGAATGTGGATTATGCGTTATGTGATGGGTGAGTCATCGATGAAGGTCACTCATTGAGTCCGCAAAACTCACCCAAAATTTGCAAATATTTTTCAAGATCAGAAGAATACCCTGTTAGGCAAACGGGAGTATACCTACAACATTCAAGTGAAGGATAGAGGTCGAGATCAGTTCGCGTCTACATTCTTACTTCGTTCATTTACAACAGATTGTGTTTTCAGTAATGATTGTATCATGAGTATGTAAATAATTCTGTTTGGAATCAACATTCTAAATTGGAAATGTTAGTAAATGAGTTTGAAGTGTAATGAATTATGACTACAAGTCTTCTGTTTTACTAATGGGCCCAAATGGCATTGTAATTCTAATGATTGTATGGTTGTGATTGAAAAATTTTATGATTGAAACGGGTCAGAATTGATTATTGATTTTCCACAAAAGTGTGCATTGTTTCAAAAAAACTTTGTAATGAGATTTGACTGATTGAGTATTCTAGCACTCCATCCTCGTGGGGCAAGGACTCGGATATCACCCATCGATGTCAGGTTCGGGTTTTACGAGATTAGATTGCTACAGAATCATTAGGGATACAATCCATAATTGTTATCCTTCCGATTGATTTCGAATCATTAGGGATAATGTAACCTTGGTTAAATAACTTGAGCTTATGTGGTTGTTACCTTGATTATTCTATTTTCTTAACTCATAATGCGATTGTCCAATTAAATATAGAGAGCTTACCCTAGATTGTTCAATAGCTAGGTTTGGTTGAAGAGTTTGTTTTTATTGAATATAATCTAAGGGAAAATCGGGGTTAACAAAGCTTATTATTAACCTACGATTAATAGTTGTTAGGAGAGGTATGAGAATAACAATTCAGTGAAGTATGTTTAATTGCGTGTAGGATGAGATTGATCCAATGACTGGGTCGCTATCATATTCATCACTTTTCTCATTTTTGATTGTGTTTTTGACTTGCTTCATTAGTTTAATTTTACTTTATTTTGTTATTCAATCAAAACCCTTTATCCTAAACACCGATTATTTTTATTATAAAAGTTTTACACATACTCTATATAGGATCGACCTAGACTCATCACTAGCTATAGTTTTAGATCTAGTTATTCTGTATAGTGTTACTACATGCCACCATATATAATAGGTGAAGTAACAAATCCTTTGATATATTGATTGAGTTGCTTAATGATGCATTACCAATTGGTCACAAATTGCCCAAGTCTTACTATATAGCAAAAAAATTATTAAGGAACCTTAGATTAGGATATATATCAATACACACTTGTGAGTATGATTCTGTTATCTTTTCGGAAGAGTTTACAGATCTTAAAGAATGTCCTACTTATGGTACATCAATGTGGCAAGTGGATGATGGAAAAGGGAAAATGATACCCCACAAAATCTTAAGATACTTCCCCATTAAGCCACAATTACAAAGGCTTTTTATGTCAATAAAAACATCCATAGATATGAGATGGCATAAAAACAAATACATTGATGATAACATTATGTATCATCCAATAAACTCAAAGGCATAGAAAGAGTTTGATGAGAATTTTCCATTGTTTACAAAGTTGATTATCGTAATGTTCTACTTAGGTTAGCCTCTAATGGATTTAATCCATTTCGTAATATAAGTATTTCCTATAATATGTTACTGGTAATTCTTATGCCATACAATTTACCACCATAGAATTATATGAAGGAGCTATTTTTCTTATTACTTTACTTATTCTAGGACCCACTGTTCATGGTAAAGATCAATGTATACATGCAACCACTGACTGATTTAAAACATCTTTGGGATGTCATATTAGAAACTTATAATGTTATTAAAGATGACAAATTTAAATTAAATATGATTGTTTTGTAGACTATAAATGATTTTTAGCATGCGACAATTTTCGGGATAGAGTACTAAAAGGTATATGGTTGTCTTGTGTGTAACCATCAAACTTATTCAATGAGGCTACAAAGTAAAATATGTTATACAGGACATTGTCGTTACTTAGAAAATGGGCATAGCTGGCAGAGAAGCAAATTGTTTAATGGCAAAATAGAACATAGTGAAGTGCCTTTACATTTGTCAGGTGATGATGTGTTTGATCAATTATCACATTTCCAAGAGTTTATACCTAGCAAACACCTAAGTAATAAAAAGTGAAATCAAACTTCTCTTGATCTTAATTGCAATAAAAAAGCATATTTTTCAATTTGCCATATTGGAAGGAATTACTATAAAGAAATAATGTTGATGTCATACATATTGAAGAAAAAATTTATGAGAATATTTTAGGTACTTTGATGGGGATTGGTGGCAAATAAAAATACACAATTAAGGTTATATTAGACTTGGAATACATGAATATAAGAAAAGATTTGCGTTTGAAAAGGAGAGATGATGGGTCATATATGTTTCTACTTGTATATTACACTATGTGAAAAGAAAGAGAAACAAACCTTTTGTCAATTTCTTAAATCAGTTAAGTTTCTTAATAAGTATGCCTCTAATATAGCCCATTGTGTCAATGGTAATAAGGGAAAAGTTTTCAAGTTAAAGAGCCATAATTGTCGTATACTTCTACAATGATTACTTCCTGTTGGAATATGTGGGTGTTTATAAGGATGTGTCTATAACTTTAACATAATTGAGTGGTTTTTTTATGCAATTATGTTGTAAGATACAAAAAGTAAAAGAACTTGAAAAAATGAAAAAAAAACACATAGTTTTGATTCTATCTAAGCTTGAATTAATTTTCTCACCATCATTCTTTAATGTTATAGTGCATTTGACAATTCACTTCCTATATAAGGCAAAACTTTGTGGACCGATTCAATTTTGATATATGTTTCCAATTGAAAGGTAATTTGTATTCACTTCTACATTTTTTTTCTTCTAGTATTATTTAGTAATAAATGAGATGTTTTACACTTTCTTATGTTTTTAAGCTCTCTTATAATAGAGCTCAACCTAAAGGCTCTATTGTAGAGGCCTATATCAAATGAATGCTTAACTTTTTTTTAAGTACTTAAATAATGTGGAGACACGATTTAATAAAGAAGAACATAACTTCAATTTTGATCAAGATGGTGGCTTGTCAGTTTTCTCTTAAAAATTAAGGCCACTTAGAATAGGAAATCATGTGGAGTTTACTAAAGAGGAACTTGAAATTAGCCATTGGTAGATTTTAATCAACTGTGAGGAAGTCGATTTATATATGGAGTATGTAAATTACTTCTCAGTTATTATTTCTTATCTATATTTAGCATTCAACCTCTATTTTCTTACATTAATTTACTTTTTAACTAGAGAGCACAAAGGTGAGATTAGAACCATAAGTGAGGTTAACATTGAAGAAAGGCATAAGATAAACTTCCCTTCATAGTTTAGGATATTAGTAAGTTATTCATGTAAAAGTGTGTACAAATGAATATTATAAGTAAGATTATAACATTTACTTGTAGTTTTTTCAAATGATATAGTTACATAATCATAAATTGCCACAAGTGATGACAACATTATCTGCTTTATCATGCAAGACTCATATATGTGGGAACAAACATACATGTTGCATTGTTAATAGAGTTAGATTTTACATAAGAGAGTGTGATAGTTGCCTTAGAAGTCAAAATTGTAGGGTTTTTGTTAAGAAACAACTTAAAGATGATTTTATTGACTTCTACAATATTATCTCTGAAATAATTGTGTTACATTACATTAAAGATAAAAAGGTTGTTCTATTTAAGTGCAAACGGTTTAGTCTTGGTGACAAAGGGACTAATATAAAAGTGAATGGAAAAATTACTAGCATTAATGTTAGTAATATATGGTATGAAAATGAACCATTTGTGCTTGCAAGTTAAGTGAAACAAGTGTTCTATCTCAATGACACTGTATTAGGTTGTTAAATCTCCCTTTAAACCTTCTATTGTTTCTCTCTTTTCAAATAGCCCAAAGACAAGTTGCAACTGCAACCATAAGTATTTCCTTATCATATTTAGAGATATGCGGTTGGGATATCTCTAATAAGATATCTGTAAGACTGCAATGACTAGTTCCAGGGGCATATAGACTATAGATTCTAATCTACACCTCTTTAGAGAAACCACATTCAAAAAACAAATAATTTCTAGTCTCCTCCACTAGATTGCTCAGAATACATTGCTTAGGAGACGATAGGAATTTTAGTCTATCTATAGCACTAAGCCTATTCAACATAGTTAGCCAGAGGAGAAAGCTGGCATTTGGTTTAAGAGCCTTGCTCCAAATCAGGGAACACCACCCTGTTCTTGTAACTGCCCCATCCATCAGCTTTTTAACTTGCCTATTAGTGATTTCTTATATGGAAACCCCATCCCATCAGTATATATCATTCTCCCTGAGGCTTTTGTATTGGGGAATAGGCATAATTCTTCTGAGGAAAGCAGCCAATTGTGATTTCTAATTATCTCTTAAAGCTTAGTTTTCTTAACGAACCTTTCCAGCAATGATCTTGATAACTACTTATAAATTGAACGAACTTGGATGTTTTTATGCTTATCTTTGGAGTATGAAAATTGGGGCATTATAGGTTCAATTATGGATGAATTAGGTGGATTTGATGTATAATGAAAGTGAATTTATGCTAAAGGAAGATGTTAGCATAGTGTTCTTAAATTGAGAAAGAATTAGGACTATATGCATGATAAGGTAAGTTAGTTTCTGGTTTGATTCTAGATACATGAAAGACCATGATTTGTAAGCTATCACTTACATAATTTTGAGTTGGAATTGCGATATAATTCAGGTCTAAATGATGATGTATGAATGAGTATGAATTCTGGAAAATTGGAAGTGTAAATGATGTTTTTATGTATGTGGAATTCATGGAGAATTGGAGGAAATAATGCAGGGCACGATCATAGCCTGTTAAAATTTAGTTATGTCATGATTTTGGCAGAGTTCCCACGATTATGGCCTATTGCATTTGGTTCTGTCACGATTTTGGCAATGTCCATCACGATCGTGGGCAAGGCTTTAACATAGAATGTTGTCTTTTAAGTGATGTTCCAAAAAACTAATGACATGGTACTTTCCTATAGTGCATTTAAGCTTGAATGAGGCTTGAAATGAACCTAATTGGATATTGATTAAGTTGGTTGAATGATTGATTAATGAATTTAGAATAATCAAGTTATTAAGATGTAAACCTAAGTGCAAACAAGACATATCCAAGTGACAATATTTGAATAATTACGAATTGTGGTTAAGGAAACATACCCAGGAAAGTCATTGAGTATGCATTGAACATGAATGTTCATAATTGAATATGTATTTGTTTGATCACTTTAGTAATGTTTACAATGTATGTGTATTTAGATGCTCAAGTTGAGTGCCATCATCCTGACATTTTCGGACTATCCAGGTAAAAGTGTATACTAGAGTGTACTGTGAGTAACCTGGAATTTCTCACTAGGATTGAATTTATTTCTATTTAACTCCCATTTATTGAATTGTTAAGGATTTGATCGTGATAATTTCCAACTTTTATAGTCCGAGGAGTTTGATATATGGGAATGTATTGGAAGTGCGCTGTTTGCATATGAATTTGAATTATATCTGTATACTCAACGAAAGTTAAATATCGGACTGAGGTCCGATGAACATACGATTCTGACTGTGCATCATGAATAAATGTTATTGATGATATATTTGGTGATTTGATGCATCACATTAAATGTATGATCAGATAAAGGCATTGTGACTGGAGTGACCACTCTGAAAGAGCTTTAAGCTCAGAAATCTGCACGTAGAGCCTGGCTCTATGATTAATGAGCCTGGTATCCACAATGGATACGGGACAATATCTGTATCTAAATGAGCCCGATGTCCATGAGAGATATGGGACAATGAAGGACACTCAGTCACAACAAAATAACAACGAATGTGGAATCTCACATGCATTTGCATTTATGATTATGAATCCTTTTCTGAAATTGTGATGATAAAGTGATATGTTATATTTGAGTATTTGTCAATAATGTGATTGATTAGGGTATATAAGATTTGAAAGAGTATATGAAATGTGTGACATCCATTATGTCTTATTAAGATGTGAAATGTTGTGAATTTGGTTGGATGTGAGATATTTGTGTATTTTTCAATGAGTAAGCACATCAATGATGGTTCACTCACTAAGTTTGCAACACTCATCAAAAATTGCAACATGGCTTTTCAGGTACGAGAGAGGAGACATAGTTTCTAAGACATACTAGTATTATTGGTTTTGGACTAAAGAATTGCTCAAAGGTCGGTTAGCTGACATTTAAAGAGTTATAAATTGTGTATATATATAGTTCTCATGTCATGTAGAACTTTTGTATAAAGAGTTGTAAACTCTCAAATGTTTTGGCAATGTAAATGTTTGTTCTAATGACTACAGTGTAAATTATTTTAGTGAATGAAATGGAAGAGTTGCTTTTAAATGAGGAGTTGATTATTTAAGTGTTCTATTATTTTATATGATGCCATATAAGTGAAAGTTATTACTCTAACATGCCATTTTCATAGGGTATGTTCTAGAATATCCTCTGGATGTTCAGGTATATACTCTATAGTAGTGGGGTGTTACATGTTAGGTGCGTAGCACTTTTAGAAAGTAAGAAAAAACTTTTGCGAAAATTGATACTCAATCCAAACATCTCCTTAAAGCTATGGAGAGTACTCATCAATAGAGAAACAAAATGAGCATTTGCCTTACTCAGAAGTATAAGATCATCTGCAAAACATAAGCTAGTTTTACAAAGCTTCTTACATTTAGAATGGTATCTGAACTTAGAGTCAGATGAAGTGTTGTGTTTCAGCATAAGGGTAAGAATCTCCATGCAAATAAGGAATAGGTAAAGGGAAAGAGGGTCCCCTTGCCTAAGACCTTTTTTACCTTTAAAAGTCTCTGTGGGGCTTCCATTAATCAATATTCCATATAAGGTAGTTGTAATGCTTTCTTGAATCCATTTGATAAACTTATGGGAAAAATTCATAGCTTCTATAATTTGTAGCAAGAAAATCCGATTAACACTATCAAAAGCTTTTTGTAGGTCCACTTTAATTGTACAGTTTTGAGATCTTCTATTTTAAGTGTACCCTTTCAAAAGCTCCTGTAATAAAAGGATATTATCCCCAATATGTCGACTTCTTATAAAAGCTCCTTGATTTTCACAAATGAGTAAGTGAAGAACATCTTTCAACCTATTTGCCAATATCTTAGTGATGATCTTATAGAGGGAATTAGTGCATGATATAGGTCTGAAATCACTCCAAGTGATTGGGTTAGAACTCTTAGGGATCAAATATAGAAAGGTCTTATTAATCTCCTTTAGGAAGACTCCATTTTGGAAAAACTCCTTTATAAAATCTTTTACAAAACTCCTAATGTTTCCCCAAGTTTTATGAAAGAAAAAACCATTCAAGCCATATAGACCTGGAGCCTTAAACCCATTCATGTTAAAAACCACCTTCTATATTTCCTGATCCATGATAGGACAAATTAGCAAGGATGCTTCATGTTTAAGAATTTTAGTTGTAATATATTGCCTAAGATTCACTCCATTACCCGTAGACTAACCTTCTGTGCCTAATAGATTTGGATAAAAAATCCTAGCTTCCTTAGCAATTTCAACTTGTCCAAATAAAGTTTCCCCAGATTCAGATTTTATGGAAGTTATTATGTTGACATTTCTTCTAACAGTCACTGAATTGAAGAGACATTTTGTACATTTGTCCCCATACTTAATCCAATTAATTCTAACCCTTTGCTTCAATAAAGAGCATTGATTATCCACTATTTACAAGTAGGACTTAAAAGCTTCCCTTTCAACTATAGCTAAATTGCAATCAGTTGGGCTAGTTGCCAAGGATTTTTGGATTATCGATAGCTTGCTTCTTGTTTTCTCTATCTCCTTTGCAAAATTCTAACCTCTCTTTAAATTTAACAACTTTAATTCCTTTTTAATAGCCTTAAGCTTTTGTAAACAAATAAAATGCTTAGTACCATAAGTCTCATGCTCCAGTACCTTAGTAATTGCTTCCCTCCACATTAACCAGAAAATTGTTAAATCTAAAAGGGTGAAGGATTCTAATCATTTTGAACAAATTATGTGCCTTGATAAGGGTATGATTAGAAATTCCCGAATCTAAGAAGTTGACAAAACTCTCTAAAAAGGTAGTTAACCAGTCCATATTCACCATTGCTCTGTCTAACTTTTTATGAATGGACTAGTTAGAGCTTTGTTTATTGGACTAAGTGAATTTATGAACTTCAAATTTAATTCCACACCCTACATGCAATCAAACAAATCAGAGGTGTAGTTGAGTAGGTTGCATTTCCCTTCCGCCTCTGTTCTGTATAGAGTTGCGTTAAAATCCCTACTAACTAACCATAGACCACTAGCTGAAGTTTTGAGTCTTCGAATGAATGTACATAGTTCAGTTCTCTGAAATCTTATGTTAAAGTCGTAGAAAAATGTAGCTAAAGCATAAGTGTTTTCTATTTTGAATTTAAGCTTTGTGTGGATAAATTGCTGATTGGTTTCCAACACTTCTACTTCCAAAAGGTCTCCATCGTAAACAATAATAATCCTTTCATAGGCATGACATTGGTGGTTTGTGAGAAATTGCCATTTGCTCCCTAAACAACTTCATTTATTCAGGTTAGCTTCCCAAATTTTGGTCTCCAGTAAACAAAATAACAAAGGCTTTTCCTTCAGAACAAAATCCCTTACTACATTAAGCTTAGAAGGGTTGTTTATTCGTCTTAGATTCCAAATATCAGGGTCATATGAGGTTGCTTTTTGTTTTGGAGCCTTTCCTACTGCTCCTATTACTTTTCCAAGAGATTACTTGTTCAAAATCTTCCTCTTGAGTAAGTCCTCTCTACTATTCTTCCAGTTGTTGAGTATGCTCATTTAGTTGGATTTCCTTGTCTCTATGACAAGGATTTGTCCCACTAATTTCCTTTTCACTTTCCTGCAGGTTCCCTGAAAGTTTATTTGAGGCACTCAAAGGTTGCTATTGAATTTCCATTTGTTGATCTGAAGCTAGAAAATTATCTACTTGGACACTCTCAACTTTTATAGATAGTTCACTTTCAGCCTGAACCAACCTACCTTGGTTTTCACAATTATCTAATATATGATCAACTACCTCTAACTCTTTGTTATCTACAAAATTTTGCTTATCCAATTCCGATACCTCCCAATAATCTCCTCTACAGAAAAATCTCCCCATTGGATTCCATTCTTTGCCTTGTACTTTTAGGGAAGGCTTCCATTGGTATATAAACAAAACCTTGTCTTCTCTGAGAGAATGCCCATCGACTAATCTTAGGATAGGAATGTTGTCTTTCATTTCCTTAGAAATATCCATACTCACACGTAATTGTGCAAATCCAATTCTTTTTCTCAAGGCAGTGTTTTCATCCATACATATTATTTTTCCCAAGTAACTAGCTAGCATACTCAAACCTTTAGTTGTCCAATACTCCTAAGGAATATTATGGATATTCACCCATAAAGGAATATTTTTCAATCTGATTTTCTATAATTTCATGTCCAATTGCCAATTTTGAAGAAATAGCGGAAGTTGAGAGATGTGTCAAGGGCCTTCTTTAATTACCTTTTAAGCTTTCGATTTGGAGGAGAAGGTAAAGATTAGGTTATCTTCCTTAGTTAGCATAACTTCCATTAGCCCTACCTTTCTAATTTCTCTGGGTCCAAGCTTGTATCATAGGAAAAGCTAGCCTTTTATCCATAAAAAATCCAATGAGTGACGCGTCCCATGACCTAGCTCCTTCCTGCAGAATATCTAGACTTGGAGCCACTATTAGCTTTCCTTCAATCTCAACTGGTGGATAGTAGATCAAAGAAGAGTCTGAATTATCACCCACAACTTGTTTCCAAGTCTTTCTAGCCCTTTTATTCTATAGATGCACATTTTCAGATGGAACAAAAACTTTAAGATGTGGAAAGACAGAGGCTGGGGATAGGGTTGGGATAGTTTGATTTGTAAAGTGAGACGGGGAAGAAGAGTGAGGTGCAAAGGGTGATGCCATTTAAGAAGGGGATGAAGCAGAGGAAGAGAGGGATGGGTTAGATGAGGGTAGAGGTGGAAAGTCCGTCTCCATTATAGTTTATAATGAAGTCTAATAATGTTTTGTTTTACAAGGAAAGCACTGTCATCAAAGGAAGTACAATGCTGGAAAGAACAAGGGAAAGATGGAAGAAGAAGAAAGAGCTCGAAGTGGAGGAAGGAGGAAGCTGGAAGCTAAAAATTGAAGCAGATATAGGGTTAGGGTTGAGTTTCCTATATGGTTCCTGTATGTTTGATATGTTAGTGATAAGAATAAGTGAAGGAGTAGTAGGTGGTTTGATGGGGAAGATGGTGGTGGGATTGCAGTGGGCTAGCGGTGATGTCGGCGGTTAAGTATGAATGTTAAAGAGATGTCAGTGATTAGTGATCCTGAGAAGACAGACAAAGGCCCTCTCCTTATATTGTTCATTGTTGAAATTGAATATTATGGATCTTGATAACCTCAATGTTTCAAACTACGTTACTTCATTATTCAAACAAAGGACTAGGGATCATCTTTTCAAGTTGCATAAGTATGGTAAATCTTTTCCTTCTAATGTAGAGGCAGGAACCAATGTTCCTAAACAAATGTTTGAAGAAAATTGGAATTGTTTGTCTAATTATTGGGCTGACTCGAATTTTAATGCCATTTTTAAATTTTAGGCTAGCATTACAAAATTGAGTAAAGTTTGAGAAATTTTTTATAATTAATCCAAAAGGAAATGAATGAGTTGGAAAATGAGTTTTTTTTAGTATTTGTCTTCTTTTAGTTTTTTAAAGAGAATGTATTTGCAACTTATGGAATTTGAACTTTCTGATATTCAACTATTTATATGGTTATATTAAGTGTACATCCATACATCAAAATTTATATGTGAAAAATAATGTTAATAAAAATAAATAAATTGTTGTTATTTTAAATTTCTATTATTATAATTTTTGGAGACATAGTTGTTATAAAATTATAAATTATATAGTACAATATATCTAAGGACTATTTTAAAATTTTGAAATAGTTAGAGACTATTTTATAAATTTTAAAAATAGTCTGAAATAGAACCCAGTTTTAACCGATTCAGTACAATACTGTACTAGAATTAAATTTGATACCAATATTGATTCAGTATTCATAAATATTGATTCAAAACAAAAAATGGATTAATTAAAAGGATCTCTAGATAATTGTCATAGATCTTATCCTTAATTAATGTTTGATCTTCGAACTCGAATTCTATTCCGATTTGTCTTTGCTCAATTTAAATTATTTGGTGTTCAATCACATTTTACGTAACTTGCTACATTATTCTTGAAGATTTTTTTTAAAAGGTAATATTTGAATTAAATGGTTTATATACATTGGGGATAAAGACCCAATTTAACATAAAAGACATTCAAGGTCCCAAAAGTAATCTTTTAACATTATATGTGCCGCACCTATTCTTAGGGCTCACAAGCATCAATTTCAATCCCAATTCGTGCTTCTTCATCAAAGTCCCTTTTGGTTCTCTAATTTGCAATGATTATCATCACATCACTAGGATTCTTCCTCCAATTTCTCTATTTAGGTGCTTTATTTGTGCATGATCTTTTATTCATTTTGTTAGGGAATCAGGATGGAATTCAATCCTAAGCAGAATAATTACGAAACTTTTTCGCAAATTGGTTTCCCAAAAATCAAGATCAATTTAATTATATAAAATGATTAACACATAAATCATAATAAAATGTGAATCTTAATTCTACCTTACTCTGAAGCTTGATCATATCCTTTTCATATCCCTCGAACCGTTTCTGAAATTGATCCGTCTTAACCATCGTAGCTACACAGATGTCTGACCTCTAATGGTATCCATATAATAGGTTGAGAGAACTCTGTATTTCTTATAGACAGGGTTAAACAAGAAGTGCTACCTCTATTAGAGCTTAAGCCTATTTGTAATAGGTTTTGGACGTTTTAGTAATTTAATTGAAATTAAATTCTAATGTCAATTAAAATTTAATTAGAATTACAAATAATTCTAATTAAATACCAATTATGTCTAAATAAGTTTCAATATCTCATATTGATCTTTATTTATTACATATCTCATATTTAACCATAAAGTTTCTCAAACTTTACAGTCAAGTCCAACTTGATTAAATATCTTTGCTCTCTTCAACCTATTCCTTATGTGAGACCCATTAGTTTTCAAATATGTTGGCAATGATTATAAATTCTAATTCTAATTCATAATTAGAATTAGATAAATTAAAACTCCTTTGAATTTATCTTTAATTCTCCAATTAAACTATTTATAGTCATAGATCAAGATTGACATCTAGCAACGCATCATGATCACCCAAATATTTAGGAATGTCAAAGTGGTTTTGACTAATCTTTCTATGTATAATTTTTTTCATATAATTCAATCCTTTCATCATATAATGTTCTGATTAGATATAGAGCATGGAATTAATGTGTACACTTTTTTAATCCAATCATATTAGTTCTCCTCCATTAGTTATCGATTCAATTAAACGTCGTTTTACCTTAGCCAAGAATTTTTCAAATCAATACTAATCGAGAACAACATAATATACTCCCTAATTACTTTAAGGTGATGAATCATATCATGATCACACAACTACCTCTATATAGTTCATGCTACATCCAATGACTACTAATTGAATGGCCCATGACTAAATAGGTTAGAAGTAGTATCAAAATATAGCAATCCCTATAAAAGATAACTTTAGAGACCTCAAGTTAAAGGATCACTTATACAATCATCACAATGAGAATTCCATAGACATACAAGTGATGTTCCAAATGAATTTCTCATATTTGGTTTGTGTAGTGAACTTATTCTTTAACAACACACATTTGTTTAAGCATCTCTATACTTTGGTCTATGAGATCGACTACTTCCTTCATAAGGAAAAACAAAATATGTGCTAGTCTTTTTACTTTCTATTAATGCCCAGTCTTAATAGAACAATGACTAGGAACATTTAGGAAAAATATATAAATGCAATATAAATCTTATAATTATAATATCATTATAATTTCATTCACAATGTATAGTTATCCCATAAACTTTATCATAGACATCTAAATATGTACAAAATAAAGAATACCTTTAAATTATATTGTCACTAAATTATAATCAAATCGATTGGCTATAGGGCATAAACTAACACATCTCTCCATCGTCACTGTTGTTTATTTCCTTCACCAGGTGAGTTGTCTTTCCTCTCTTCGTTTTTATTTCTCTAATTAAGATCTACGTTTTCCTACATGTTATATTTGTAATTCCTATTTGCTTACGATGACATAATCATATTGCTCCTATTGATTATGGGCAATCAACAATTCCTGATGGAGTTGAAGGTTCTTGTTATGACAATGAACTCATTTGTTTCTTCTCTGGTAAATACTCTTCTGTTTCTCTCTAGCCAAACATTATGTATTTGTGCAATTGAGTGCCAATTTGCTAAAGATCCATTCAACTGCTATCTTATGTTGGTTTTTAGTGAACCATTGAATAAGTTCAGGCAATTTATGGAATGGGACCTCAGATAACATAATCCTTGAAATGTTGTCCAAATTCTCTTAAAAGACAAGCATGAGAAATATATATGCTTCATTATTTCTTCTTCCTTGTTGCACAGCTTATGTATAGGTGAAATGTTTATGAGATACTGTGTTAAGCTTTCCTTTAATCACTAGCCATATGGTGATTGAGGCCCTTAGGTTTGTTTGCTTAAACCATGCTACGTCAAGTTATAAGATATTAAAGGTATGTCCTTTTTTAGAAGATTCCTCACGATGCATTTGGAACTATTCCATCGTTTGTGTGTCTCCATCTAATCTTATCCTCTTTGATGTACTCTAACTAAATTAGTGTATCTTATGTATTGCTAGAGCTAGATAGGGCATATCTGTATATGGTTACAACTTCATAAACTGTCGCACTACTTGGATTAGTATTCCTCAAGTATGATTGATTTGTACAAAGAGTCTTCTAATAATATCAACGATCAAAGCATTAACATTATTATATTTTAATGCAATTTTTAAAAAAATTAAATTATTAGTACTATCATATTTTTATTAAAATTATGGAATATGACCTCCTTAATTTAACAATGATTTTTCCATATTCTCATCAATTAATCTTTTAAATTTTAAACATCTTTAACAATTATAGTAGACATCTAAAAATAGTAAGGTAGATAATATATCAAAAATCAACAAAAATTTAGGTAGGATAAATTAGACTATACAATGATTCGTTAATCCACCCTTAAGTACAAGAATATTGTATAGTCATTTTAAGTTGATAGTTATTACCATTGAATTTTGGATATGATTCATTTACATAGAAAATCAATGATAAATCAAAATAAGAATTAATTAAATTAATGTTACTACTCATAATCATTATTACCATGTTAGGATCACGATGATTTAATATCTAAAGAAGAAAAAGTGTTAAGATATCAAGTAGGCGTTGATTAAAATTTTAGAAATTTAAGATTTTTAAAAATGGATTCTTTCCCTTTAGTATCTTAAGATCCTTAAGTTCGAAATTGCTTAGTGTTGTTACTAAAATTTTAATTTTTAAAAAATTTAAATATCTTAAATCCTTATTTTATATAGTGGATTCATCTAAATTTTGAAATTTTATATAATGAATAAACAATATACATCATTATCCCCAATGTAAGTAACCCTTTAACCTTTAAGGATTATGAACCAATCGTAAGGTGAAATATTATCTATGCTCATTTCCAAACCACTAGCAAATAGATTGAAAGAGCTGCTTCCTAAATATCTTGACTTTTTTTAAGCTGCATTTATAAAGGATAGATCAATCAGGGATAACATTCTTTTAGCTCAAGAGCTCTTTAGGGGCTACAATATGAAGGAATAAAGTGAGGATTGCACCCCCTAAGATAGATTTCCAGAAGGTTTTTGACATCATTATTTGGAAATTCCCCACAATCACTCTCCAAGCTTTCGGTTTCCCTAAATAGTTTGTTACTTGGATAGATTAGTGCATTACAATTGCCTACTATAAAAGGGCTAGGGGAATCAAACAAGGTGATCCCCTATATCCTCACCTCTTTACCATTACTATGTAGGCCCTAACAAAACTCATAAGGTTAGTTACTTATAGTCAAGGGATTAACGTCAAATATCACCTAAAGTGCAAGAACCTAAAGCTTTAAAAATTATTTTTTTACGATCTTATATTATTCTTTAAAGCTAATGATAAATCCTTATTTCCTATAATGATTGCCTTAAACTCTTTTATGGACATTTTACATCTTTTAGTAAATAAGAAGAAAAGGCACCAACTCATTTTATTAAGTGCTTTTAACCGTAGACCTTGGCTCTTCTTCATCATTGGCTTAAGCTTTAAGAGGCCTCTTTTCACCTATCTTGGGATCCCAATCACCACAAGGAGGCCAACATATAATGATTTTGTTCTATTGGTTGACAAAATCTAGAAAAGAATTTCTACTTATTACAGTAAATCCATTCACTATATAGCATAATCCAACTATTAATTTTGTATTAAGCAACTTATATACTTATTGGTCATCCTATCTAATGTTGCCTATGGAAATTATAAAATCCATTGAGAAACTTATGAGAAATTTTCTCAGGTTTGGTAATCATAATAAGCTTGTTTTTATTGAAGTTAAATAGAAAAAAATTATAGCCTCTAAAAGGAAAGAGATTGTGAATTATTCCCATCCGAATCGCCAATAAAAAATGATTATCAATACATTATAAAAGCTCATAATAGATAAATAATCATCTTCAATCAAATGGGTGCATGAATATTATTTGAAGGTGAGTTGTATTTGGTCTAGATAGAAAAGTAGCTCCCTCCCCTAGATCTTTATGCTAATAATGAAACTAAAAATGTCTCAAGGATATTTAACAATCCATTTTACAACATTCCAATGCTCTTTGTCTTTATTAGATAGAAAATGACTAACTATACCAATGACGTGAACAATATCAAGCTTTATACAAAACAATGCATATGTCAATTTTGCTACTACTAATGCATAAGGAATATTCTACGTGTTATCTTTCTCTTTCTTGTTAAATGGAAACAATCCAGTGTTAAGCCTAAAGTAAGAAACAAGAGGTATGTTTGCCACTTTAACTATATTTAAGTGAAACTGATTAAGTGCTTTCATAATGTACCTTTCTTAACACAACCATATTTTCTTTTCTTTTATATCATAGACAATTTACATGAAATAATTTATCTTGCTTGTCGTAAGTCCTTCATCGTAAAAGACTTACTAAGCTTCTTTTTGAACCTATCAATTTTATAAACATTACAACCAATAATCAATATGTCATCAACATAGAGTAAGAAATTGATGAATTCATTGTCAAAAAAAATACACTGTGACCAAAAGTAGTGTTCTTATACCCTTATTAGTTTACAGTTGTCTCTAACTTCTTGTACCACAATTTTGGAACTTATTTCAAACTATCAAGTTATTTTTTAGGTTAGAAACATAATACATGGTCAGTTACATGGGCATGTAAGTGACTGTGTATGTCAATTTTTCAAGAAATCTATAAACATATCTTGGCCATATAGCTTACTTATACGACCGTGTAGGTTACAGGGCTACTTAAAACTTCATCTTTGCACTCCTAAATGCTTTTAGTGACTTACACAGTCTCATATATGGTCGTGAATGTTATATACACACTCATATGCACCTCTGTATGGATATGTAAGTTGTAGTAACTCCATTTTTTGCCTTTCGTGTCCCGTTTTCATCCTAACTTACCTACTTTTTTCTTCTACTAAGGCAACTAGGATTGAACATCGATAGAATGGCACCAAGGATATCTTTTTAGCTCATTTTGGTTCTTATTCTCCTAACTTGTACCTAAATCAAAATGTGAATCAAAATAAGTATCTTAAACATAACATAACATTAATCACTAAAAATTGGAAAGCAAATATATAGTCATCAAGCCCTTATCAGTTCCCCCACACTTAGCTTTGGCCATCCTTGGGAAAAATTAAAGATCAAAATTAAAAACCAAAACAATTCCTCTTTAGCCATATTTTTTAAGAATAAAGAGTCATAAGAAAATAGGAATAATTTTTAATATCATGGAAAGAATTGAATATGGAACATTTTTACTTATAATCAATCAATAGCCATTTCCTTAAGAAACTGAGAAATCTAGGGGTAAATTTTGACAAGTTATTTTTTATCATGGTTTTTCGATGTTTGTAAGTTCTAACTAATAACCTCGATAATCCGTAAGTGTACTGGTCATTTGCATAGTACCTAAGATGTCGATCCTGTTAAGTCAAGGAGACTTCACTCCTTCTATTGATTTTAATGAAAGTCAAATAATAATAACAATAGAAATGTGTGTGAACTATTTTGATGAGTTTGTTAAGTGTGTAGATAAATGTAAGAGGCACAAATCATCAAGTCAAGATGATATTCAAGTGAAGTCATCAGACGAAGTGAAGTCATTAGACGAAGCGAAGACATCAGACGAAGCAAAGACATAAGATGAACTATACAAAACAAATCAAGACGTTATAATTGAAGAACAACTTACAACATCAGTTAGTTAGTTAGTTAGTTAGTTAGTTAGTTGGAGTTGGTTACAGGACTCAACTAACAACTGATCTCTGAAGATTCTACAAGCAGTTTTCCAGAAGATCGTTAGAGATTTAGACTATAAATATCACTTATAGTCATAAACAAAAAATACAATATACACAAGACACACCTCACAACTCTGAACCTTCAACACTCAATTCTTTACTTACGATACTGTAAAAAATAGCTTGATTGAAAAGAAGAAAGAAGAGAGATCAAGTCGACCTGTAACGTGAGTTTAGAAAACTCAAAATCTTTTTAGTAAAAGGGAAGGCTACAGCCTGAAGAGGCTAAGATAGCAGATAAAAAATACTTTGTGAAAGAGACCTGAAGAGGCTCTGGAAGTGTGAAATAATACTTGTAAAAGTTGAAAGAGATAGTGAAATCTCAGATATACTCTGAGGACTAGACATAATCCTAAGGTTAAGGGTGAACTAGTATAAATCACGATGTCATATTCTCTAACCCTTATCTCTTTAATTTCATGTTGTTAGAAGAATAGATACTATTTTCGCGGTTGCATTACTCAAACGAATTAAGTGCGTTGTTTTGTAAATTATCTGAATCTTTCAAGAAAATCAAGAAATTTTTTAAAGTTTTCAATCTTAGATGATTTATCACAATTCAACCCCCCTTCTTATGTATTCTTACATATTACGTGATTTCTATAATAACAAGTGATTTACTTCAGTTGGTATTAGAGCGAAGTTTCCAAGAAACACTGTTACAAATTGAGGACAAAGATACATGGCTGAATCACATGTTTTTATAGCAGAAGGTGCCTCAGTCACAAGACGTCCTGCATTTAATGGTAAAGGTTATCATTATTGGAAGGACAGAATGCGACTCTTCATAGAATCCACACACATTGATCTTTAGGATATCATTGAAGGTGGTCCATATATTCCAACAGACTACGAAGGGAAAAGCATTTCTCGTGATGGATGGTCAGTTGATCAAAAAGCTCATGTTTAATTAAATTCAAAGGCCAAGTTCTTTTTAAATTGTGCGTTAAGCAGAAGTGAATATGATAAGATTCATGGATGCGAATCTGCAAAGGAAATGTGGGACATATTAGCCATTGCACATGAAGGCACAAACCAGGTGAAAGAATCCAAGATTGGTATTCTTGTTCATCAGTATGAGCTGTTCAAGATGAAAGATGATGAGTCTATTGATCAAATGTTTGGGCGATTTCAAACAATCATTAATGGACTTAAAGCTCTGGGGAGAATCTACTATAGTCAAGATCATGTCAAAAAGATCCTCAGAAGTCTTCCAAAAACATGGAGACCCAAAGTAATAGCAATACAAGAGACCAAGGATTTAAGCAAGCTTAAGATAGATGAATTGCTTGGTTCACTGAAAATCTATGAAGTAGAGCTTGATGAGGAAGATAAACCCAGAAGGGACAAATCTATTGCATTGAAGGCTGGTCAGAAGAATCAGAAAATATATAAAAATAGAAGCTCGTCTCTAAAAGCATTAAAGATTGAAGAAATCAAGAATGACGATGCTAGTAAATTTGATCAAGATTCAAGTGAAGATGAAGACGAATAATCTTTCATTTTAAGAAAGATTAGAAGGATGTGGATAAAGAAAACTAAAGGAAATAAAGATTCCTTTTTAAAAAGGATTAGCAAAGATTATTTGAAGAATGAGGAAAGCTCTATCGTCTGCTATGAGTGCAATAAACCGAGACATTACAAGCTTGAATGCCCCTTTCTTAAAAGAAAACAAAAGAAGAATCAAGGAAACCAAAAAGGCATGATGGCAACATGGGAAGATCTGGATTCGTTTGAATCTGAATCCAACTCAGATTCGTCAAAACAAGAAAACATATGCTTGGTAGCTAAAGGAGAAAGCGATGATGAGGTAATCTCTGACTTTAATGATCTTCAACATGCTTATTTAGAATTGTTAGAAGATTCCCATACTATTCTAAAACAATATAGATTGTTGAAAAAGAAATTTGTTGAAAATTCTAACAATACAAAAATCTTAGAAGAAGAAAATGTCTGCCTTAAGAAACAAGTAGACGATACGAAAAAGAAAGTTACTATAGATATATCTGAGGAGGTTAATCAGTTAAAACAAAGGATTAATATTCTTTCAGCTGATTTATCAAAATTTTTAGAGAGTACAAAAAGAATGAATGATATGAT
>JANQAP020186052.1:0-20215 GCA_026874005.2 Erythroxylum coriaceum | reverse complement strand
TCCCATATCATATGGCACCACTAGAGTTGGAAGAGCTAAGGAGACAATTGAAGGAACTATTGGATGCGGGGTACATCTAACCTTCTAAGGTCCTATATGGTGCACCGATACTATTCCAAATGAAGCTCAATGGATCACTTCGGTTATATATTGACTACCTTTCACTAAATAAGGTAATTGTGAAAAATAAATACCTTATCCCTCAAATCGATGACTTGTTTAATCAACTTGGAGATGCAAGATGGTTCTTCAAGCTTGATTTGAGATCGAATTACTACCAAGTGAGGATTGCTGAGGGAGATGAGTCAAGGACTACTTTCGTGATGAGATTTGGAGCTTTTGAATTCTTAGTCATGCCATTCGGTTTCACTAATGCGCCTGCAATGTTTTGCACACTTATGAACAACATATTACATCCTTTCTTGGATCGATTTGTTGTTGTTTATTTGGATGACATTGTTGTGTATAGCAAATCGTTGGAAGAACATGCCATACATCTACAACATATCTTTCAAGCTTTAAGGGACAATGAGTTATAAGTCAAAAGGGAGAAATGTGCATTTGCGAAGTTAGAGGTAATGTTTTTGGGGAGCATCATGGGAAAAGGCAAGCTAATAATGGATGGGTTTAAGGTGCAAACTATTCTTGAATGGGAGCTACCAAAGAAGGTAAGTGAGTTAAGATCCTTCCTTGCTTTGGCTTATTATTATCGTAGTTTCATCCATGACTACTCTTCCATTGTGGCATCTTTAACGAATATGCTCAAGAAGGGACGAGTTTGGGGATGGGATGCTAAATGCTAAAAGGATTTTGAGGCTTTGAAGGAGGCCATGATGAAGGAACCAATCCTTGCTCTTCCGAAATACTAGGCCATTTGAAGTACAAACAGATGATTCTGTTTTTGCAGTTGGGGGTGTGTTGATGCAAGAAGGACAACCCATTAGTTTTGAGAGTCGAAAGCTTAATGACACCTAGCAGCATTATATGGTGCAAGAGAAGGAGATGGCGGTCGTAGTTCATTGCTTGCAGATATGGAGGCATTACTTGTTGGAAGTAAAGTTCGTGATGAAGACAGACAATGTTGCTTCAAGCTACTTCCTCAATCAAAAGAAGTTAATGCCTAAGCAAGCTAGATGACAAGCTTTCTTAGCAAAATTTGACTTCGAGATGATGTACAAGCGAGGGAAGGTGAACTTAGTGGAGGACACATTAAGTAGGAAGGTCAAGCTAGCAACCTTATCACAACCTAATTTTCCTTTGTATGGTCGAATGAAGGAGGGATTGCAATATGATCACTAAGTTTAAAAAGTGTTAAAGCAAGTCGAGGAGAGAAAGACTCGGAAGTTTTGGCTCGAGGATAGATTGCTCATCACCAAAGGAAGCTGGATTTATATGCTTAAATGGGATGGATTGAGGAAGGAGATCATCAAGGAGTGTCATGAATCCTTATGGACTGGTCATCCAGGAATGTATTGGACTTTGGCACTTATCGAGTGTGTCTATTATTGGCCCCAGTTGAGAGATGATATAGAGGCATATGTGAAGACTTGTCTTATGTGCCAACAAGATAAGGTGGAGAATAAAGCATCAAATGGGTTGTTACAGTCGTTGTCAATTCTCAAGAGACCATGGGAGAGTGTCTCAGTGGACTTCATCGTCGGGTTGCCGAAAGTGGAGGAACGAGGCAACATAATGATTGTTATGGATTGCTTCAGCAAGTATGGAGTGTTCACACCTGTGTCAATAAAATTCACTATCGAAGGTGCTGCTCACTTATTCTTTAGGCATATGGTGAAGTATTGGGGCATTCCACAAGCCATCATCAGTTATAGGGACACTCACTTCACGGGACAGTTTTGGCAAAGTTGTTCAAGCTCCCTCACATTTGGAGATTCATCCCATATTTCATATAATTTTTTAAAACCTTATCATGCTGATAATGAAGACCTAAGTAGGAGTGAATCAGGGCGTTCACCCACCACTATGACGACAACACACAAACGAAAGGTGGAACAGATCTTGGCACGTAGAACTATACTGAGGAGAGGCTCACATCCAGCATATGACGAATACTTAATCAAATGGAATGGATAACCAAAAAGTCAAGCTAGTTGAGAGCATGAGTTTTCTCTTTGGCAATACAAAGACAAGATTTGAGAGTTCCATTGAGATATAATGAAGACGTTGATGAATTAGTTGGGGGAGAATGTGATGTTCCATATGTTTTAAAACATATAAGAAGAGGTTTGGGGCCCAAAAGAGTCTTCTAGAGCATGTTGGAATCTTACGGAAGATTCTGGAAGCTTCTACAATATGGTAGAAGGCTATAAAAGCTTGTGGAAGCTTATGGTACATTATGGAACAATATGGAACCTTATATAGACTTTTAGAATGTTGTAGATATATATATAATATGCATGAAGTATGTAGAGTAGTTTAGAGAATTATAGAAGGTCAATATGGAGCATTAGATTAAGTAGATCTTAACTGTCCATTTTAGGAAGAAGCAAGTATAAATAACCTTTAGGGGTTGCCTCATTTGGGGATCATAGAAGATCATAGAGTGCACTGTAGCTTTCTTGAGAGAGTCCTTTAATAGAAGTGCTCTTACATTCTCCCATATTTCCTTATTCTCTTTAACAAAATGCTTTGTGTAGAAGGCTGACTTGGAAACGAGAGAGTATTAGCAGCGCATCGTAACGCTAATTAAAATAAAAACTAGACTACTACTATAGCAGTGGTGAGTCTAGGTCGATCCCACAGAGAATGTGTGTAAAGTTGTTGAAATGAAATTAATCGATCTTTAGGTTAGGGGGTTTGGTTTTAGAAATAAGAAAATAAAATAAAGCTAAAATAACTAACAAAAGCAATGTAAATAAAACATACAAAAAATGACAAAAGTAGGGAATTCGGTAGAGACCCAGTTCTTTGGTTTAGTCCAAGCCTACACCTTAATTAAACATATTTCATTGATTTGTTATTCTCAAACCTCTCTTAACAACTATTAATCATGGGTTGATAATTAACTCGAGTTTTCCTTTAGGCAGTTTTAATTAAGATACGATCGTTAATTATACCTAACCACCAAATAACCTAGGATATGATCTCTAAATTCAATTGGGCAATAGCATTATAAATTAGAAAAATCAATTAATTAAGGCAACAACCACATATGAGGCGTCATTTAACCTAGTTTATATTATCCCTAATGATTACAAATCTTTAGTCGCTACACATGAATTTCAAATATAACAATTACAAATTATATCAAAATTCTAACAATAGGTTTGGAAATAAACAATCCTATGAATGCATTCAAATAATCTTTTCATAATATCCAATGGGTTCATACACAAATGCTCGAATAATAACAAGAATACAATTATCTATACACAAAACCCAAATTAATTAACATAGGATAACACAATCAATTTCTAAAGAGAGAAAGAAACAACAAAAATAGTGAAATACAGTTAATCCAGGTCGTCGGTGTCGGTTTCACCTCTAAACTAGTGTCGGGACATCTAGCCCTCCATGGGTCTCTCCTGGTTAAGTGCTTCCTTAGCCCTCTTCTTGCTTTGTCAGGAAAATGCTTCAGTCTTTCTAAGAATGTCCTAGCCAAAACCCTTCACTTTTTCTCTTCTGTCCTGCTACTGTTCCCCTTTTTCCTATTTAATTTTTTGTCCACTCTATTGTTCACTCCCCTTATGCTACCGCTACTGCTACTGTACATTTCATTTATTCCTTCCCAGCTGCTGGTGTGCATTGTCGTTTTTGACTAAGCTACTGTATTAAACTCACATATTGCTTATCGTTTTGATCCACTTCCCAACCTTATACATTAAATTCACGTGAAGTACCATCAGGACCGGCCCTAGGCAAGGGCAAGGCGGGCACCCGCCTAGGGCCCATCCTTATAAATGATAAAATAGAATCTACTTTTATCCTCATAAAAAATAAAATAAAACAAAATAGGGCCTACTCTTGATCTCATAAAGAACAACAAAAAAGGGCTATATTTTGTTTATTTTTATTCTTTATGAGGGCAAAAAAATAAACAAAAATAGGAACTTCTTTTTTACTTTGCCCAGGGCCTATAAAATATTAAGAACGGCCCTGAGTACCATGCACAACTTATGCACAACTCACATCTTCGTTTCATCATTCCGGATGCTGTGTTTTGATTCTCCTTGATCCACCCCTGTTGCCTTGCGTTTTCTTCATGTGTTGTTGCAGTATTGTGCTTCTCCTTCACCTCATACATATGCTGTCGTTTTGGTCTAGCATGTTGCATGAAAGTCCCACGTTGTTTGCATGTTTTTGGTCCACCTATACAGCGTTTTGGTGTTTTATCCCAGCAGCTACCATTTTCTTCTCACCTTGGTTCCTTATGCATTGTCCATTAATTAAATTAATACCTTGCATGGCCATGCAAATCCATGAAAAATCCATGCAGCCCACGTTCTTTTCTTTGTGTTTTCATTTTTCTTGTCTTCTTCTTGTCTTTTAATTTTCTTCTTCTTGCTCCATGAAGACAAGTGAATATCAGTCTTCCAAAAATGGCCCAATTATTGTACTTTCGACTCACTTTAACTTCTTTGCTTCTGAATTGTGCCTAAAATCACATATATGTCAAAGTGAGTATCTTAAGCAATTTCATGTCAATAATGGCTAAGTGTTATGGAATAATTATACAATCAATTAAACACCTATCAGTACTCAAGTGATGAATGGGCGTTGGTGAAAGTCCAAACCCGTTACACAGTGCATGGGTTTTATTTCTTTTGTCTAGCTGCTGCTTATTCTCCTTGCACTCTGTATTTTACTCTTGCTTTCTTACTGGTTTGTTCCTACCAACAACTTCTTTTTTGTTTCTAGGAGAGATTTAAGAATAACAAATCAATGAAATATGTTTAGTTAAGGTGTAGGCTAAAATTGAACCAAAGAATCGGGTCCCCTATCGAATTCTCCACTTTTATCAATTTTTTTACATGTTTTCTTTACATTGCTTTTGTTAGTTATTTTAACTTTATGTTATTTTCTTATTTCTAAAATCAAAACCCCTAATCCTAAACACTAATTAATTTCATTTCAACAACTTTACACACACTCTCTGTGGGATCGGCCTAGACTCTCCACTGTTATAGTAGTAGTCTAGTTTTTATTTTGACTAGCGCTACAATGTGCTGTCATATTTTTAAATATAGTTTCACCTCTTGCGATTTTGACTCTTGCATTTATGTGAAATCAGATGCCAATGGTTGTGTGATCATAACTCTTTATGTGGATGATATAATTATTTTTCGTAATAGCTTAACTGTCATTGATACTACCAAAAGTCTACTAAAGTCTTCCTATGATGTTGACTCCCTATGATGCTAGTGTTGCTTTAAAGGAAAATCTTGGTAACAGTGTAAACCAAGCTGAGTATACTAAAATTCTTGGTAATGTGATGTTCTTGATGAACTATTCTTGTCCTGATATTGCATATTGTATGAGTAAACTTAGTGGGTATACTCATAATCCTAGTTAAGAGCAATGGACTGCATTGATTCGTTTGTTGAGATATTTGAAAAGTACAATGCATTTTGGATTATCTTTTAGTAGTCATCCTCTTGTATTGGAGGGATATTTTGATGCCAACAGAGTTACAGAGAGTGATGATATACACTCTACCAGTGGTTATATTTTTATCTTGGCTAGAGCTACTGTGTATTGGAAATTATCTAAGAAAACATATATTGCAAGATCAATAATAGAGGCTAAGTTTATGGCTTTGAAGCTAGCAGGACAGGAAGCTGAGTGGCTAAGTAATCTCTTAGCAGATGTCCCACTTTGGGAAAAAACCAATTCCTTCTATGTTCCTTCGTTTTGATTCGCAGGCTACCATTTATGTTGCCAAGAACAAGGCTTATAATGACAAAAGTCGACATATCAAATTGAGATATAAATTTGTTTATACTTTAATTAGACATGGTGTAATCTCTCTGGACTATGCCAAGTTAGAGAGAAACTTAGTGGATCCATTTAAAAAAGCTTTGAGTAGGAAACTAGTTTCAGAGCATGCTAAAGGGATGGGGTTAAGCCCAACTGTGTAGTAACCTTATGATGGATACCCATCTTGGGAAACATGATTCAATGGGTCAAACGAAGTTATGTGGTGACTACTTACTTGTATATTATCTGTAGAAATAATATTGAGATACATTCAGTTGTTAAATTGTGTTCCTAGCATGACTTTACTGCATTTGATAAGGTTAGATTGTTTAATCCTTAAGGAATTCCATAGCCCAAGTTTGGGTGGTGTGAGTAGTACACACTTAATGGACTCACCTACATTATTGTGGGGGGCTAGCCACCCCCTCGTATTTGGGCTATCACTCTTGAGCGATCATGAGACTAGGAAATTTTGAGGCTGTTTATTTCTCTAGCAGGTTCTATCTTTGATTTTCTTGGACACCAAGTTCAAGACTTAGTTCAACTGGTTGTTCACCTATTTTTCTCCCAAATTGTTACATTTTGTTTCTCAAGTTTAGGCCCAAGTAGGGGATTGTTGGTGTTATTTTAAAACTTAGAACACATTGGCTCATTTAATTCATTTGGTTTTAACATTCCTAAAATTTCTAAATATCCCTACTTTTATTGCATAATAACGTTGATGTTTTAGTTTCCATAGTTATTAATATTACCTAAACGTTTATTTCAATTCAGTTTATATATATATATATATAGATGTTTGTTGTTATTTTTACAGGCACTTAATAACAATACACGCATATCTCCTTCCACACACATCTGACACATGGTCAAACACGCATATCTCCTTCGACAGAGAGAATATATACATATCTGGTGTCTTTTTGTACTCCACCCTTTAAAGTGCACCGAAGCAGGTGAAGGAGGAGTTAACCCTAGGTTTTGATCTTGTTATCTTACTACACTGTAAAGGGGGAATTTCCAACTTAGAGCAGTAAACTATTTCACGACGCCTTGCATTTCCAAATAAACTTATTTAATTATTTGTTATTTTTGTTAACACTGTTTTTATCTTTTAACATTTTCTCCTATTGGCTGTTGTTTTGATTCCCTTCTTTACTGGCATTTTCCCTGGCTGTTTGCTCTTCTCTGCACTGTCGTTTTATCTTTTTTAATGGATGCTGCTTTTTGGTTTAGCTACCTGCGTTTTGGGTTCCTTGGGCTTACGTCTTGGTGTCTCTTAGATTGTTATGTTTTACTGCTTTTATTTCTTATTATTCTATGCGTTTCATTCTCCTAGCTTCTTGGACTCATTTTGTTGTGCATTTTGTTCTTTGGCGTGGATTGTTGTTGTGTCGTTTCTTTTTTATTCTCCTTGCACTCTGTATTTGCTATTGCTTCTTTGCCATTTTGTTCCTCCCAGCAGCTTCTTTTTTACTGCTATCGTTTTGCCATTGACTCTCACATTTTTTATCTTTAGCTGCTTTGACTGTGTTAGTTTGCTTGGTTGGCTGATTAAATATGTAGCATAATTTAACCCTTTTTAGAAATAAAATATAAAATTAAATAACTTGAATAATTAATAAGAGAATGCAATAATTTACCCAATTGTGCTATGTAAATAATTTCAAATAATATAAAATAAGGGTGTAAAATATACTATAATTTCTACTTATCAGTATAGTTTTTATGTAATATCCTAGTTCGATAATTATTTTATGTAATGTGCTATATATGCATTTTATATAATATGCTCTATTTATGGTATACTAGATTATTTCAAGCGTTTAAATGAATTATTGAGGTTATAATGGAGATCACATATAGACCAGAGAAAAAAGAGTCCAAACGAGCTTTAAAAGCCTTGAAGTGTGTTTTGGAGATTTAGGTGACACTTTTGAATAAAATGTAGAAGATTTCGGTGACAATTTGTGATTTCCATATTCAGTCTGAAAATTCTTGTAGACACCCGAAAAGGAATAATTTCAAAATATGATGAAAAGCCTCAAAATTAGGATTAGAGTCCATAGGAACTGAAATGGGTCAAAATGGAGATTGTTTGAATAGAATTCGGGTAATTTGAAATTATTAGACTAAAATGCTTTTTTGGAAAATAATAGGTATTGATGATTTTAAAACCATTCGAAATTTTTAAAAACATCCAATCAATAAGTATTGACCCTAATTAGAGTATTTCATGGTCAATTTGAAAATAAAGGTTGTGAAATATTTTTGGGATTTAATTCAATTAGTTGGTTAACTAAATGCATTAAAGGGCAATTTGGTCTTTTTGTACTAATTAAGGACAATTTGATCTTTTTACATCATATTAATGGATTGATGAGTCATTAGAGACCAATAAGGTAATGAAATATGTGTGATGAGTCATTAGTGATGACAAATAGGAAGCTGACATGTATAAACCATTAAATGAGTATAAAATGCAAAACTTAAGACATTTTGCTTCATTCTTTTAATGAAAGCATAAGAGGAACATGTAATGGAATTCTTTCTTAGGTTAATTTGAACCAGTTAGATTGTTTTAGTCATAACTCGGCCTACAGACCTCCAAATTGGGTGATTTCAATTAGAGATGAAACCTAAGACATATTACTAAAAATCTCTAGAAGAGACCTAGTCCTTATTCTAGCTGAATGATAAATTGAGATAAATTATAGTAACCTAATATTGTCCCTGTATTGGAACAACTTGTGATATTTGGTACATGCTTCATAATTAAGAAGTTGAAATGACATGATTTTTGATGATATGGAAACTAGATAAATAGGGGAACAAATGTCTAGAAGACCTCAAAACCTAATTTGAACATTTGCTATGTGAAAATCAAGGAATAACTGGAGGTATGGTTTTGGACATGGGTCATAACCATGACTCATCATGCATGATTGTGACATGATGAATTAAATTGGGTGAGATTGTGTTTTGAAGAAATTGGTAAGTTAGAATGGGTAAAATATGGTATTTAAGTGACTTTTGAAGTTAGATTTGTAAATGGAGACAATAGGTTAGATTACGAAAGTAAGCTGAAATACGATTAGTGTACATGTTACTTGATTAAATAACAATATCGAATTTGGTTAAACCAAATTATAGTTTTAATGTCTTATTTCCTAATTTGGAAATCAATGCCTAAGTGAAATACGCTTTGTGTAGGTAAAGAAGAGGCACAGAACGCGTGAGTATGCTTAGCGATAAGTTTGCGAAGTTGTGAGTGTATTTTAATTTTTTTATATGACTAAATTCTTTGTAAAAGAATTGATGATATGGGAGTGTACTTTAAATTGATTTTATGAAAATGTTTCCATTTGATCATGAAATGAATATTTATGTTAAGTTTTATGCAAATGATATTTTACAAGTGAATATTACTAGTATAAATGTATGCTTTGAAAATATATGAGTTTTAATTTGAAAGTTAAAATTTATATGATTGGGAGTTACATTAAAATAATTCAATTATGAATCCTCCCATACATGATTTAGAAAATAAGATGAGTCATAAATGTAAGAATTGTTTTTGCCTATGGTACACCGTTAAGCTTTATACATGTTATTATACTAGTATATTTATATCAGTTAACCTATTACGGGTAAGGGATATAGAACCAGCTCCGTAAATAGTGATTAACCAGTCATGGGTAAGCGATGTAGGACCAACTCTTTGACTTGTTATGGGTAAGCAAAGTAGAACGAGCTCCATAACTACTGGTTTATATCGGTTAACTTGTTACGGGTAAGCAATGCAAAATCAGCTTCGTAAATAGTAGTTAACCAATCGCAGTTAAGTGATACAGAACCAGCTCTGAGACTTTAGGCCTAGTGTACCTTATAGTAAAGAAATTAATGGTGGGCTATGTTGAGTAAGAAAAGTTATGCACTAATAATGCAGCCACAATTTATTATTAAAAGTGATTTGAGAGGTACCATATAGTTCCAACTATAGTAGATGGCTTATTTTCAGTATAAAAGTTTTCAAAAAATTTATTACCATCATTGTTTATTGTTTAAGGACAAAGGAGAAAACGGAAAATGGAAACTTCTATATTATAAGTTTAATTTCAAAAACATTTCGAAAGAGTATTTCAAAAAATTGAAATTGTGTTTTACGAAATGTTATGCTATTACCAAATTTGATGGTGCACGAATAAATTGTTATGGAAAATGCTTTACTATGAGTTTTATGATTTTATGGAATATTGCAGTTATGTTGTTATGAAAAGTTCAATTTTTTTTAGTAAGCTGATTACACTCACTGAGCTCGTTTAGCTCACCCTTATTTTTATGTTTTTAAACAAAACCACCCCAGGTATGTGTACAAGTGTTGCGATAATTGGGACTCTGTTGTAGGATTAGATGTATCATCGAGTGCTACTATGCTTGTGTTATTTTTTCTATGCATGTGCTATGTTTTAAATTATTTAGAAAGGGTTCAAAAGTGTATTCTTGTAAATGTTTGTTAGATTGTAAATATCTTTTACTTAATGAACTATGAGGGCTTCAATCCTCAATAAAGTTTTTCAAATGTTGACAATTATAGGTTTGTGATTGCCGGTAATGTGGACTTGAGGTCCCATTTCAAAAGTTGAGATGAATATGAAATACTAGAAGTGTTTTAAAATGTATTATGCAAGTTTTTGAAATTTGGGAATCTTAGAAAAGTACTCGTTGTACTACCGAAATTTTTAATAAAATATTTTGAGAAAAAAGTCCCCACTATTTTCTATGCTTTTAAAAGTTAAAGTATAAAAGATTTTTAATAGTTAAATGCCTTGGCTTTATGGGAACCATTCAGTTAAGTTAGATATCAATTGGAGGGCTACCGTAGGGTCACTGGGAGGGCTCCACTTGGGTTCCGAAAGGGGAACTTCGGGATGGGTCCTTTCTTTTTAGATCTAAGAGAAGACTATTTCTACTTGTGTTTAAGTAGCTTGATTCTATTGGTTAAGTCCATCAAGGTTGATATCTATTCGAATAAGGACTTTTTTTGGGCCATAATATTATCAGTGTACCATAAGAGGTGATCCCTATAAAATGATATAAAGGTTGGAGATAACCCTATTAGTATCATTGGTACGTCTCTCTAGAGGAGGAAATTTATCATCATATAAGGAATTGGTGCTGGAGTAGTAACAGGAATGAGATAAATAACAGGCAGAGGTCTGTTGCTTCATGAGTGCACAATATAGTTGCGGAAGTAACTATTCTTATTCAAACATGTACAACATTAGGTGACAAAACCACCCAAATTTCTTTTGGTCTAACAATGCATGAACTTAAATGGAAAATCAAGCCCACTGGGATTTCAACAAGATGAGTCCAGTGTAAATGATTCAAAATTAAACAAGCTTATGGACAAGCTCACAATTGTGGAAGAAGGCCTAGAAGAGACTAGAAGGGCAGTTCAAGAAAGTAAAGAAGACCCATGCCTCTTCCATTCATAACCTGAAGGTTCAAGTTGATCAACTTGCCAATGCTTTATTTATTAGAAATATAGGGAGTCTTTCGAGCAACATGGAAGTCAATATATTTAAGGATATCACACTTAAGAGTAAGGCAGAGACAGAAGAACCAACAAATAAGCAAAAAATGGATTAAACTAAAAATAAGGACCCTCCCTACATTCCTCCTCCTCCATACCCACTAAAAATACCGTTCCTACAAAGACTTCAGGAGAATAAATTGGATATACAATTTGCAACGTTCATAGAAAGGCTAAAGAAATTGCAAATTACCTTGCCCTTTGTGGAAGCTTTGAAGAATATACCCATGTATGCAAATTTTCTCAAAGACATCTTATTAAGTAAGCAAGCTTGGGATAACAATCAAATGATTTCTATGACGGAAAGCTACGCTCCATAATTACCAACCACATGCCCTCAAAGTTGACAAATCTAGGGAGTTTTAGTTACCTTATGTAGTTAGTAATTTAGAGCTTTCTAAATGCTTATGTGACTTAGGTGTAAGTATTAATCTTATGTCTTTGTCAACTTTTAGGAAATTATGGCTACGAGATGTGAAGCCAACTTTCACGCTTATTTAGTTCGCGGATCAATCGATAAAGAAAGTGTTTGGTGTGGTGGAGGATGTGCCTGTAAAATTAGACAAGTTTATCATTCCTGTGGATTTCATTCTACTAGACTTTGAAGAGGATTGAAACTATCCACTAATTCTTGGTAGATGCTTTTTGAGCACTGGAAGAGCTTTGGTAGATGTCCATAAAGGTAACCTTATCGTTCGGATTGGTGATGAATAAGTGAAATTCAATATGAGTAAGGTATTGAAGAATAAGAAGGGTAACTCATTCATGAGAATTGATGTGGTCGAATCTTTAAACCAAGAGGAAGACGAACAAATGATAGAGGACATAAAGCTTGAAGAATATAAGGAAGTCTCGATTCAATAAGTTACAGAAGAAGAGGGAATAGAGGTGATTGTGGAAGAAGAGCAACTCACCCTTTTACAGGACAAACTGTTGGATTCGATCGACAATTCAGGAAGTTTCATTATTCCCTATATTATTGATAGTTTGTTACTAAAAAGGATATTATTTAACTTACTTGGCATTTTTAATTTTATCAATTATGTCCTTCTCATTGTATTGCAACATGTAGCTTATTTACAAGCTACTAAACTAAAATTAGGCAAAAAAGGGTAGTGACAAACCTCTTATTATTAACCCAGGTTGAGGGTAGAAGGCAAAGTATGTCAAGCAATTGAAGTTAACTAAACACTAACAGAAAGGCAACCCAAGAATTAGGGTAGGATTTACTTTTTATTTTTATTTTTATATTATTTTATTAGTGTTTGTTATTTTTATTTATTTTATGTTTATTTTGTAGGGAATGAATTATTGAAATTTTATGGCATAAAGTGTCTCAAAATTCCATCACCACACCATCATAACTGAAGCACTATAAGTATTCTTGTTCTAACTTTCTCTTTATTGTTATTTATCTTTATTTATGTTGTTTGTTTTCTTACATTGAGCACAATAGGTTGTTCAAGTATAGGGATATATATGCAATCGCATGTTATGTGTGCGTGAAATTTGCATTCGTAATTAACAAATTAATAATCATTCAAAGAGAGATATTGTTTGAGAAATTAATTATCCAATAGATGGCTTTAGGTCTAATTGAAAATGTTAGGGATAGATTTGTAAATTGAGAGATTGCAGATATGGAAATTTTGAATTCAATTAGGGTTAATTGGTTAGATCTTGAGAGAGAGAGTAATCAATACCTTAGGAAATCTAAGATCAAACACATAATTGAATCAACAATAGTAAAGAAACAAAATAAGGAAGAATAAGTCCTAAGAATTCAATCTTGATTAACCCAAAATTTTATTAACAGCTTACTAATTATGTCTATTTATTTTGTTTTAATTTCTACTATTTATTTTATTAAATTCACATTCTGAATACCTTAGCCAAATTTAGGTTTCAATCGTTATTTACTACATAATCGATAACCTTTTATACTACAAGATATGATCCATATACTTGCAATCATTGAGAGTTTTATTATTAGATATAAAACTTGCTCAACAGATAGATCTACATCCTATAAGAAATGTCCTCAATAATGGTTGATGCATATAGGTTATCAATTAGATTTAACAAAATGAATTGGAGGTCTATCTTTGCCCTCTATGTGTGATAACATTGGTTGAAGCATTAAAATAAGGCCAGATTTGCCAGAGGACCCAGGTTGGTCTTCATTGGGCCTGATGTAGATGGATTTAATAGATCCATCTCTTAGCTTCCTGAGAATAGGAGTAGTTGTGTGTAAGAATGCCTATGATGAGCGTAGAACACCTTCTAATAGTTAATGATCAATTTTGTTGGTATCAACTTTTGAAGTTCCATTGGTGGTAACTATTTTCGAATTTGGATGATGGTAGTCTAATAATGAGCTCTATCTACTACTATATATAAAGCATAAGAAGTTGAATTATGGAAGTTAAGATCTACAACATGATTTTATAAGCTATAGATCATTTGGTGATTCAAAGTAACCATGATTATTGTAGGGTCTTGCTCTACTCCAGTAATTTAGATATGGACTTGGAGTTTTTCTAATAAGGTGGAATCGTCCAAACTGATATTGATATTAGGGGCTATAATGAGAATGACACTTCCATTGTTGAGAGTTATTAACAAAGTACTAATCAATACATTTTGATAAGTCATGTAGGCAATATCAATAAGAGATATCTTGACAGTGGCTAGAATCCCTTTCTTCCATGGAGAGTAAGAACAAGTTTAGTAGCTCCGATATGGAGATGAATATTATTCTAGTTCCTCCAAAAAGAGATGAGTTATTTTGGAATCTCTGCTTTGACATATTATTCAGTTGTTGTTGCCTTTAAGCCACATAGTTCTAAATGAGAACTTTGGATGATCTATTTTACTTTCAGATGATTTATAGTAAGGATGGTCTGAATACTTTGGGTCCAATCATAATTGCGACAATATATATTGTATGGACTTAACAGGGGTAAAGATGTATCATAGATATGACTTTCCTTTAAAAGATGATTAATTTTTACAAAATTTTCTATTTTATTGGAAAGAGTACGTTTAATGTTGGAAGGAAGATTTGTTATTGAAAGAGTTAAAGAAAGATGAACAGGGTTACTAAGTAAAGAGTTACTCATGGCATATGGAAAGATCACCTTACTCTCTTTCATCAAGAATAAAGTAGTCACAATCAATAAGACTCATGGCTCTAAATCCATCTGTGTAACCCTTCGTCAGAGGGAACACGAGGATAACAGAAACCTAAGATATATGGCATTATTAGACCACATGAATTAAAAAAGCCCCTTCTCAATATAACTTCTAGGCTCATGTGGAATATTTCATCAATAAGCCTCAAGGGAGTTATATCATAGGTTTCCATCCTATATACAAGTCTTTATTCAACAAATTTACAGAAGAGATTAAAGACAAACAAAGATTATTTTCTACATTTTAGATATGCTAGCCAAAACATAAGCCCTTCTTCTTTATTTAGGGCGTCAATTCTCAAGGCTTGCCTTTTAGAAATTTAAACTAACCAATCTTTCCCTGTATAACTTCGAACTCAAATAGGATCTATAGTCCAAGACTTTTTGATACACAGGATCTTTATGAAAAGACAAATGTAGAGCATTCTTATCTTTCTGTATGATTGTGGCTTACATTATTCGAGAATCAATCTTTCAGAAGAGAGATAACACACTATTTTTATTGAATTCTTAATGATCTAAAACGAAAAGGAAACTTTGCTTTTATAGAATAAGCAATAAAAATAGGACAAAAAACTTTTTCAAAAGATTCCCATATATATAATAATTCAAACTAGAATACAAAAATAAATAATAAAAGTAAGAATTATTGGAAACACTAGGTCCCAATAATATTCTTAAAAGATAAGGGGGAATTTAGTAACAGGGAGGTACAGAAAAAATTCGAGGTCCACCATTGTCCTCATTAGAATTAGACATGTCATCATCCTTTTTTTCCAATTATATAATAAATAGGCTATTTTTGTGTCGGTCCAAATTGAAGGCTAGAGATCTTGGGCATCTTGAATATAATTAGGAAGTTTGGGCTTGATGATAGGCTTTAGAGTTTTAGAGCTTTCTCTAAGTTCAACATTATTTTTAGGCTCAAAACTAGGTAGGCATGGTAATTCACCTACCGTAATGTCAAATTCCATATAAGCAAATTAGTCAACAGAAGACCAATATCTAATAATTTGTGAAATGGGCTCCGAAAGGGCGAAGTCACATAGGTATAGATCCAGATAGGTATAGGTAATTGGCTTGGTTGATTCAAGATGATGGTTTAGGTGATCTAGAAAATGATACAGATCCAGAATTTCAAGTTGGTCAATAGAGGTTTGCCAAATTTGGAAATGATTAATGATACAAATATAGCCATGCTCAGTCTGGCTATTCGAATGGTAGACAATGAAGATAGAATGGGCTTTTTGTTTAGACAGAGGAATGTCATATAGTTGATATCTATTGAGAATATATCCAAGTTAAATATGCCATTTAGGCAAAGGTTGGAACCCTTCAAGGAATGTCCATGGTAATAAACTAGCATTGAATGGATTGGCAAGATGTTTATAAACATGTGAAGGAGAAAGAGCAATTGGACAGGCATATATGGTAGAAAAAGCCCATAGATGCTACATTATTGGCTCAGAAAGAAAATAATAAATATGATGAAGGGTTCAGTAAGGTATTAACATGTCAACTGATGAGGATGTGGAGGAATGTTCAGGGTAGTGAGAACAAGATGGAGGTAGTAAAAAAGATTTTTCGAAGGAGAATAATAATGTCATCCATTGTTTATGGAGGAGTTTCGATGATTGGAGGGAAGGATTTCTTAATCCTAATATATAGTGGAAATTCCATGATGGGGATGTGGAATTGACTTTCTGAGGATGGGAGAGAGCAATTAAATTGGATTTCTTAGTAGAGAGAGAAAATTTACAAGGATATTGTGGTGACCTTTGAGATGGAGAATGGTGAATTTATAGCGTGAAAACCAATCTTGCCAATTAAGTAATTGGCTATCAAGTAATATATTCTTGTAAAGTTCAAGAATCTTTGGAAAACATGTGATGTCTAATTCAATCAGAAAGTGATAAGGCTGAGGTGGAAATTGAATTTTTCGATGCCCTTTTTTATCATCAAGATTTTTTTATAGATGGTGTGGTAGTATTTTGCTGATTCCTTAAACTGGCCACTAGCATGGTCACAATAATGTCTTTTCCCATCAATCTCTTCTATTAAGATGACACCCCAATAGTGGTCACTAACATCTATCTAAAGAATGCATTGTCCTTTTTCAGGAATCTTTAAAAGGAGTGGATTTTGACTTGCTTGTTTTAAGTTTTGGACAACTCCAGTTTGTTCTTTACTCCATGGTCGTGGATTCTTTCTCAGTAATTTGGATAAGGGAATTGTGTAATCAGCCACGTGAGGGATGAAATCGTTGATGTAATTAAAAATTACAAGGAATTGTTGGATCTATTTCATGTTAAATTTTTCATTAGGAAAATGTAATAGCTCACTTGATATGTATGGAACAAGCAGATAAAATCCATTATGAAAATTCATAACCCCATATCGCTTTGTAAGATCCAAAAACGATTGAAGTAGAGCCTTATGATCTTTATGGGTTTTTTGGTATAAGAGAATGTCATCAATGTAGATCATGGCATTATAGTCCACTGGTATTAAGCATTGGGAATACAAAAAAATGTCTTGTATCTTTCTTGTGGATCTATGACCAATTGTAAAAATCTTGCTTTTAAGTTAAAATTTGAAAACATTTGTTGCTTCTTTGAGAAATAGGACTTGAGTATTGATCTCTGGCAATGGGAAATTCTCATCTTGAAGGAATGAATTAAGAGATTTATAATCAATTACCAAACTCTTTTCTCCTCTCTTTTGTTATACCCTTTTGTTCTTATAGAAAGCTTGAGATGCCTAGTTTAATTTTGTGGGCTCAATTAGTTTTTATTAAAGTAAGATAGCCTACTCCTTTTGTGCAAGCTTTAAATCATTAGGATTCATATAAGGATAAATAGCCTTGGTAGGGTTAATATCTTCATTCTTTTTTATTGGTAGATGAATGAAGAATTATGGATTTTTCTAAAGAGGATTAGGGTGTGAGAATTATACATGGGTCTTAGGACAGTGCTCTAAAACTTGAGCCTGTAGTGCTTCATATGAAGGAGGTACTTGGTTGAGTTCAAACAAATTGCATATATTTGTGTAAACACTAAAGTTGGATTGACATTTAATCCCTTTGGATAGGATTTGTAATGGAGATGCTTTGCAATAAACATCCACACCAATTAGGATATTTAGGCCAGGTAGATGACTGTCAAAAAATTTAGTTTAAATAATACAATCAAAGAAAAATATTATCCCTATTTTCTTTTTGGTGATAAGCCTAATTTTGAATGAGTTACCATCAATAGCAATTAAATATTCATCATATGATATCCAAGCTTTAGGAGGTAAGATATTAGGCTTCATAATACTTCAATAGGATCCAATACGCATATATCTAGTAGCCTTGATTGGCTTATCATATTTATCCTATTGTAATAACTAGATATGGACATAAGGATAAGGAACACCAATAGGTTTTGAATCTATAACGAACACTGATAGGTTTTGAATCTATCTTCAAACATGGTTGCTTTAACATATATAAATAATCATCCTCAGTATCTTCATCAATTAGGTTATCATGGTATGTAAACTCATTATCAAAAAAGTTAGCTGGAATAATAAATTTTTTCCTCATCGTCACTTGATTATTCTTCAATAAAGTCTTCAATGTGACCATTTTCATGGATAGGCATTATGACCTCAATGGATTCTAATAGTTTCAAATCCTGTTTTGTCTTATTAAGGCATTGTCGAGCATAATGTCCTAGTTTGCCACAAATGAAACAACGATCTACCTTTTTTGCGCGAGGAGCTCTTCATTTAAATAATTGGACAAATTTGTGTCATTTTTGTCTTCTGATTGGCTTGTGATAACCTTCATTTAAATTTGGGATTTGTAAAATTTTTTGTTTGAGAACTTCTTATGATGATACTTCTTTTCAGTATGACAGTCATAATCCTTTTTCTCCTTACACTTGATCTTTAGATAAGGCTTTTGTAAGCCTTTTTCAGTAGAGGACCACCTTTCATCATGTTCTTGAAAAATGTTTTTATCAAGAGAAGTTAAAATGAGCTAATAGATGTCCCCAAGAGATATTTCTCTCATATCTCTATATAGAGTTACAACGGTCCTTTGGAATTCTGGTTGTAATTCTTGTAGAAGAGCTTAGATGAAAGTATAATAGAGATTGACATCATTAAAACCATTAAGCAGACAATATCTTTCCATCATACATTGAAAATGTTTTTGTAAATATCTTCTATCTAATGAACAACATTTCATTTCAAAATAATCTTTCTTAATTTGTTTTTCAATGATATGAAAATCTCTAATGATTTTTTTATAGATGACTCCAAAAAGAATTCTTGAAAATGTTACTTAAATATATTGGAGCCTGCAGTAGTCATCTAGACTTAGCCACCATTTTCGTAAAGTACCAGTAAAATGAGAGGTAAATTTAGACAAGATATCCCATAAGGGATTATTAGGTTGATTCATTAATAAATCGATCCAAGCTCCAAATTCATGGAGATGTTTTCTTCATTTTTTAGGTGGAGGTCATTAAAAGTAAACCAAGGTTCTGAAGTAGTTATGGTTGGGGGTTATTGTATTGATGGTGGTTTGGGTCTAAATGGTTCAGTCCCTATAGGTTCAGCTTCACTAATATCTAGTTTGACTTCAGTTTGGTTTAGATGTTTCAAGCATAGTCATCATGATCTGAATAAATTCAGATAAATCTACAAATTGCTTTGAGCCTTTTAAGGATTGTTCAGAAATTTCAGATTCCATAGATGTTTGTTCTTATCTTCTGAATTAGATGCTAGTGCAAGAGTTGCAATGAATTCTTTTTTAAGAGTTTTATCTTTTTTAGTAAATGGAGAAGGTTGATTTCTAAGTGGTGATGAAGGTGGAGTTTTAATCTGCAAAGCTTTTGTCCATTGATCAATAAGTTTGGTGTAAGAAGGTGAGGGATCATGAGTCCTTTCAGTTTTGATCTCCTTAGGTTTAGTAGGTTCATTGTAGGATGAATATGTTGTTAGATCGCGTATGGCCCGAGTATTCACAATACGCTGCGGAAGAGACCATAACACAACACGATGTATAACCAAAAACATATAGGATGCGCAAAAATATCTTTTTGATACGGATTGGTGGTTATTTTTCGGATTCGTAGACACTGCTACACACGAATGTCCTCTACCGGTATCCACACGAGTATGCACGATCTGGGTTGCGGCTATCTTGTGCTAGCATGTCCTGAAACTCTTTCCAAATGCCGCACGCACTTCTCTCGGATGGTGGCTAGGGTTTTGTATTACAATGGTGTCTCTGTCTTATGAGACCTAAGTTTCTCTATTTATAGAGAAAACCTAATCCCATTAAAGCCCAATAAGTTTCGACCCATTATATCTCATATAATAAAAGCCCGACAACTTAATTCACTCTAGCCCAATAAATATATCCATATATATTTATTCAATGCCTAATAAATTAGGCCCAAGAGAATAAGCCCAAATCACATCACTCTTT
>JANQAP020185951.1:0-20216 GCA_026874005.2 Erythroxylum coriaceum | reverse complement strand
CACCTTTATCTCTTATTATTTTGCTTATGAAGGAATGAAATTATAAGGATGGAAATGGGATTGAGAGGTATATTTTTTGGTGTTTTTAGTTGTTGAGTGAAGCAAAGACAAAGAGGAATGGAAGGAAAGGCAATAGAAGACCTACTTTGTCAATTTTCAAGTTTGGGACTTCACTTAGTTGATTTATGTATTTGTGTACATTTGAATGTGTAAAAAGATTCATTTGGATGTGGAATGGTTATTGGGATGATATTTTGGTGCTATTTTGGTGTTATCTTGTATAGGACTGGTTGAATATGACAAGAGATTATCATGTAGTGAAATTCTGTCTAGGTACCTAGTCACATTGTTTGGGTATAAATCATCCTACAGACCTCTAAATTTAGTGATTTCAATTTCATATGAAAGCTAAGATATATAACTAGAAATATATAGAAGAGAATCTGACTTAATTCTGACTTTATGACATTGGAAATTGGGATAGAAAATGGTGATTTGATGCTGCCCCTGTAAATATTGAAATTTAAGAATGAACATAATGCATTCCAAAGAAAACTTACATGTACATAAATGATTTGTTTGCATATTTATAGCTCATATGTGAATAGTATGATATACAAATGTGATTTTGACAACGTTCTAATGGTGATTAGTTATGACTTGCATGTATGAACACATACAGATTTTATGACTTGAAATGTATAACATATGACTTGTCAATATATGAATTGTGAAATTGACAAATGGTTAAAGTAAATGTTACAGTGCCTGCTCATTTGGTGGTGGATAGATGGGTATGCCTATAGGGTTATAGTGCAACTGCTACAGTTTGACACCACCAATGTCCACATTTTGATACCTTCGGGTATCCACAGTTCGATACCTTCAGGTATCCACAGTTTGATATATTCAGATATCCACAACACCCGTTATCTACACCCATAGAAAATGTGTAGGCCTAACACAAAAAATAAAGAAAAGAGATATAAATAAAAAATATAGTATGACAACATAAATAATCGGTATATGAATGAATATTTGCATTTGTATTGATAATTTGTATCATCGAGTGTTGAATATCAATGTTTGAGTTTTGAAGGTGAATTTATAGTATATGAAAAAAATATTGAAGCATGTTTGCATTATTTATTTGATTAAGTATGCCATCATTATTTATATTTGCGCGATGTTCATGAATGTATGTGTTTGGCGGATGATTGCTGTGAGTGGTCATCCAAACTAAGTATTTCCACACTAAGTTTTCAAGCTTAACACAGGTGTTAATCTGTGTAGGTCCAAGTCATAGGAGTAAGGTACAGGGAACATCTGTAGGGACCAAATCCAACGGATAGAAGAAAAAGTACTTTTGGAAGGCGTTTTTAGTTAAACATGATTGTATATGTAATGGTTAAAGGAAATTGTATGTTTTCTTTTGGATTACCATGTAATGTAAAAATGTTTTACTACTGCTAAATGATAATATTAAGCATTGGGAAGTTTTTTAATGTGTATATATATAGTATTGAACCAAAATGCAAGTCATGAATGTATGTATAGGAAATTGGTTGCCTTATGTGTGGTGGTTGTAGGTTCCATATAAGGGTGTTACAATAATTGGTAGTTTTCTCCCTCAACTATAACCCAACATATAGGAAACATCTGATTGTTTCTGTCATGACCAACAACAGATAATAATATACCACCAACTAAAGGCTTCAGAAAACATCCATTTAACCCAATAATCTTCTTGCATCCACCAAGAAAACCATACTTCAAAGCACTGAAACCCACATAAAATCTTTTGAAGATTGGTCTCTCGACTTGTTCATCAAAATCACATTCAATAATAAACTTTCCATCTTTTTCAGCTGGCATTAACTCATGTCTATAGACCATAACTTCGCATAATGACCTTTCGTTGATCCTCGAAGCATAGTAATTGCTTCCCACTTATCCCTATAACATTGAATTTTAGTGACCTTTAGTGCATATTTTGATTGAAGATCATCCATCATTTCACTAATAGGTCAATTGGGGTTCCTCCTGAACTTGTTTATAAATTCGTTGGCAATCCATTTCCAGCTAACTGTTTTATTCCTTTGCACTTTACTGCAGGTATGAGTGTTTTCGACTCTCTTCATAACAAATGTTTTCTCATTTTCAATCCAGCTAGCGTACACCCGAAAAGGACAATGTGCATCACAAATTGTTTCCATTCGTATACAGATCTCACCATTGAAACATTGTACCCATTTATAATTACATATTTCCTTATAGCTTCCCTCAACTGCTTCTCTTCCTTAAACTTCATTCCAATTTCAAACTTAAAATTTGTCATTTCAACTTTTGGATTAAAACTAATGTATTTCTTCTTTGGTATCGATGATTCATCATCACTAGGAACTGGTGATTGAATTTCATCATCACTATCATCATAATCACTATTTGCATAATGCAAACTTCTTTATACTCTTTGAGTATCATTCGAATGATCACTAACTTCATTGAAATTGTTTTCACTTCCACTGACACCATCTACAACATTTTCGAATTAAAACCCACTTTGTGAAGGTTTCGTACACCTCCTCTCATTTGTTCTAGCATTAACATATTCTTCATCATCAGTTCCAAAGAACTCCTCATCAAATAAATCATCATCAGAATCATTATCCTGAATAACAGTGAAGTCCTCATCTTGCTCCAATTCAATATAGAATAACCCCTCATCTTGCTCCAATTCATCATCAGAATTTGACTCCTCACCATCTGTCGTAAGATTCTCATAGCATGATCATAGTATATTTGACCATTCTGACAATTCAATTCTTCCAGTTTTTTCAGCATATCTAACATGTCCCTATCATGCTTTAAGCCTAACTCCATCAAGTTTCTAATGGACTTATGTGGAAATTTGTAAAATATAAAGATTACTCTATGTCTTTTATCTTCAGAAATCTCTTTTAGAGCTAGCATGCTTAGTTCATCAATACCCATATTCTTTTTTTAATCTTACCCCTAACATATTTATTTTCCTACCTTTCCAACACTCCACCATAATGAAATTCAAAATTGATCAACATCTGTAAAGGCAAACTATGACTGAATACGAAATGATAAATATTACAAAAAGGGAAAAAGAAGCAATAACTAAGAAGAGAAAAAGAAGTAATAACTAACAGTGCACAGAAATAGGTTAGTATGATTGCATCAGAATAATACACCCACATTTTCAGATGCAAGGATAATACAAACTGAAATGATGGAAAGGAACCAGAAACATACCTTTCCAAATTTCCTGATTTTTTTCACAATACTTCATAACTTAGCAGCCTCACCTACTGAAACAACCATAAGTAAATCATTTTGTGGATGTACCACTTAAAAAAATAATGTATCCACAACATACAAATAATAAACTACAGTAAAAAATTTGAGACAAATAAAGTGGAATGCATTCAATAATTACCAAATAGAAACCATATTTTTTAGTAATTACCAAATGGAATGCATTCAATATTTACCAGATGGAATGCAAGTTAAACCAAATATTAAATATTAAAGCATAGAACAAGCCAAATAGAAATCATATTTTTCGTTAAACACTAAGATGAAATACAAGTCGACCATCATGCGTTCAGTTACTTTAGTCAGAATGGAAAGAAGAATAGAGAGAGAGAGGATCAATCATACCCTAGTGAGTGCCATAGGAAGTCTGGCGACTACTTTTCCAGTTTTTATCCGATGAAGAAATCACAAAGATAGAAGAAGCACCAATGCACGATAGAAGAAACACCAATGCATCATAGAAGAAGCACCAACTTCGGGGGATTTTAGGTTACAAAGTTTTAGCATTGCATGATAGAGAAGAGATAGAGAAGAGAGGCAGAAAGATTTTCATCTGATTTTAGTTAAAATGACATCGTTTTGCTATTAAAGCTAAATGACATCGTTTCGTTGATCAGACAATCTTCTCTTAAACCAGTTGAGGAGTTTGATTAGTGAGGGGCATTGACATGTGGCTGTGCCATGTCAGCATAGGTAACGATGAGACTAACATTGGGCTATAATTGAAAAAATTGAAAGTTTGGGCATTTTATTGCTACTTTTTAAAGTTCAGGCTATAATTGAAAAATTAAAGAAAGTTTGGTCTTTTTTTAGTAATTAACCCAAATTAAAAACTATGATAGAAAATTATAAGTAAAACTAAATGGCCCTAATTATAATATAGTTATCCAATTAATATAATGTTTGTCACATATACTTTGGATTGAATACACTTTAATATAAAATAATAAATAAAGTCTTCCCCTTAAGTTTAAGGAAAAAATAAGGAACATCCATAACAAAAGTCAAAAGGCCAAATAGAGAAGGTATTAATTACTTCAAAAATTCACTAAATAATTATTTAAGATATTTTATTTTATAATATATTTAAAGCATGTATTACATTAAATGTCACAAGAAGCTTTTATTGCGAAGGAGTTCAAATACAAATATTAAAAAATTAATTTAACAGAAGACAAAATGATTCCTAAATATCCAAACTTTAAGAATTAAACTTGGCAATCTTTATTTAATTTCTTACTATTAAATGTGATAAAATATCTTTTTGGTGTTGACAATTTTTTAAATGAGTGGCAAAGATGACTAAATCCATTTATAACAAAAGTATGAGGAGAAATTTAAAAGAAAAAGATAAATTGGGAGGACACCTCAAAAAATAATTTAAACAAAATTATGGATCAAGCCCTTTTAGTTGCAACAAGCATGTATTGAATAGCAAAAGTAAAAGCTACAAAGAGTTCGTAACATTTTGTAAAAAACTTTCGTCTCTACTGTTATTACATATTATAACTTAATATTTTCAAAATGATATCAGTAGCACCTTAAATCTTAACAAAGTTAAGTTTTTGGTATTTTCTAGTATATGGCTCATCATTTTAGTTTATGTGATATCACATCTAAGCAATTTAGATCCAACAGATGCTAATGTGATCTTTAAAGTAATTTCTTTAAACATTGACTAAATGTGTGATTTTCAACTTAACATTTCACAAAAAATGTAATCAAACCCTTACCATTATCTCTATTACCATTCTTATAGCCTATTCAAGGTGTAATGAATATTAATTAACATTATGGTGCAAAGTAGTACTAGAGATAAAGATAACAATTTATTTAAACCTTTTGTGAAATATTAATGAATGATTATTTGACTATATTTATATACCCATATTTAATGTGTTTTGCTCGTTATTTAATAGTTTTATAGTATTTTTGGTACTTAATTTGCTTGAAGTGCAATTGTAGGTGATAGTTGCCTTTATAAACCAAAAGGAGAAGAATTTGGATGAAATCATGGCATGAAACAAAGATTTGAAGCAACTAAGACCTACACGACTATGTACAGTGCTGTGTAAGTCTCTATAAACGTGTAAAGATTTGAAGAATATTGTTTCTGGTTGTGTGAAGTAACGTGCCTATGTATGTTGATATACACAACTATGTATGTTGCCCTATAATTCTCCTTACCCATGTAAAATCATGAATTTAGGGGGTGTGAACACCACACCGAGACCAGCTAAAGATAGCTTGACTGGAGAGACATATGGGGCAGCTTATGGGTACTCAACAGACCATCCGAGTAAAGTAGGTGGAGATTGTGGAGTGGATAGGTGGAGGTTGAGACTTATACTAGATGGATGGGAGACCATCTGAGTAAAGTAGGTGGAGATTGTGGAGTGGATAGGTGGAGGTTGAGACTTATACTAGATGGATGGGAGATTTATTGATGTAGATGGTGAGCAATCAGGGCATGACTTTTCAACCTCCATCATCTGGAGTGACTATTTGATCCTTATTGCCTCCACCTTTTAAGGCTATATGACCAAAAGACCCTCCATTGACGTTTATGCCAAAGTCAAAATAGGATTAAAAGATGCTTAAATTTGGTCTTTTCTTTTCTTTTTCTTATTATTTGTATTTTATTATTTTCTTTCCTTTATCATTCTCTTTTGTTTAAACATTAATGTAGTGTTATTTCAATTTATTTTCTTTATTCTTAATTTTATTTTTTTTATCTCTTTATCCCTTTTTATTTATATTTTGTAAGGATGATTGTATCTAAATTGGATGGATCCCTCATCAAAATCAGAATTATGAAATTCTTATTACTCAGGGAAGTACCAATTTCTTATCCTTTCTTCCTTTTTATTTAGCTATGCTTATATTGTGTACATTGAGGACAATGTATAATTTTAAGTATGGGGAAGGGAATTACAATTTTCTTAAGCTTATTTAATCTTTATTATTAAATTTTATTAATTGATATCCTGAATTAGTTAAAATCTATCCAAAAATACTTGAGCTCTTTATTGATTATTGAATTGAATTAGTATGCAAAAGGATGAAAGTTAGAATAAACTTGCTTTTTTAAGTCATATGTTTAGTAATAATTGAGATAATTAATTTGAATGAAAATTGCATGTTATTTACACACACAAGACCTTTTGTGAGCTTTTGAGCCTAATAGCAAATACATCATTATTTTAAACTCTTTTATCCTTTCATATGTGTTATCATGCATAGTTGGATAATTCTAGAACTTGCTTTTATTAAACATATTGAGACCACATTTGTCAAATTAGAAAGAATTGGAGTGATAAAGGCATTTCGATTCAACATTTGTTTAACTTATTTTGAAAAATTAACTTACCATATTTTATCCCATAGGAGTAACCAATTTTGCTCCCTAGCCTTTTCATTGATTATAACCCCATTATTAACTTTTACCTTATCTTTCTTGTAGCCTTTTTATTATTTTGAACCCTGAAAGTATTTACAATTACTTGATTTCTTAAAACTTGAAATTTGAAAAGGTCTAATATTTCTATAATTATTAGTACATGATGAATTTGATTCATTTAAAAAAGTTGCAATTTTATTGACTGAAAAAGATGTTTAAGTTATGGTAATAATGGACTTAATAATGTGAAGGACCTATATTGTGAAAAATAAGTTTCTTGTAAAATTCTTTCAATTTTATCACCCTTTTCAATATCCCTATCCCTATCATACCTTATCTAAACCCTATTAAAACCTTGTAACATGACCTTTTGATTTTTGTTTCTAGTTTACTTATAAGTGGTGGAGATGTGATAATATTGCAAGCTTATGGTTAAGAGTTCTAGTACATATTGATTTGAGAGTTATTACACCTTTCACCCTAAAAATTGAGTGCATTGAGTGAATCTTTAGCGAGGTTGTGGAAATTTGTGCCTTTGATTTCAAGAAGATTATTAATGTGATTATTATTAATGTTGACTTATGACAGTCAGTTCTAGGAAAATTTGAATTCCATTGTATGTTAATTTGATGACATGATGATTTAGAGTGTGGATGGACAGGTTTAGGTTAATGAGGGATGGATGTTTGTAAGATTAATGATTTATGTTATGATTTGCTTGAGGAAAAGTAAAAACTTAAGTGTGGGGATGTTTGAAGAATGATTATTTGACCACATTTATACACTCATAGTTAATGTGTTTTGCTTGTTATTTAATACTTCTATAGTATTTTTGGTACTTAATTTGTTTTAAGTGCAATTTAATTTGGTTTAAGTGCAATTATAGGTGATAATTTTGTTAACAAACTAAAGGAGTAGAATTTAGATGAAATTATGACATGGAATAAAGATTTGAAGCAAATAGGACCTATACGACCTTGTACAATGACTATGTAAGTCTCTATAAACATGTGGAGATTTGAAAAATATTGTTTCCGATCATGTGAAGTTACACGCCCATGTATGTTGATATACATGGTAATGTATGTTGCTTGTGTAAGTCTTTATACTCATGTCAAAAAGTGAATTCAGGAACTTTGGAGATACACCATCACCTAAACGCTTATGTATGTTGATTGTGTATATCCTTAAACCTTAGTTTTTAATATAAAAGGATGTGAATGGAGGCAAAACAGGAGGAGGCAAGTTTAAAAGTAATTTTGAGTCATAAGAAACATAGAGAGGCAATAGTTCCAATTAGAGGATGAGGAAAACATGAAGAATAAGTCACAAGATCTGATAAATAACAACATTCAATCCAACTTGTAAGAAGATCCATTAGAAGAAAAAGGGAGATTTAGAATTATGATTTCTTTGTTTTCTATTTATTCTTCTGCATATTTGTCTTTGGATTTGTTTTCTATAGATATGAACTAAATTTGTTTAGTGCCTAGGTATGATAAAACCTAAGTTGTGATAACAATATGATTTGATCTTTTATTTAATGCAATTTTATTGATTTATTTATTGAGATTCAATTATTCGTTATATTCTTGTTCTAATATATCTAGAATATTAGTTCATGATTTGATTTCATATGATTGAAATTGAGAAATCCTTTTGCGTGAATAGATTTACCATAATTGGAAGGAGTTCCATACAAACCTAGAGATAGGTCGATATAAATCCTCTAGATTAGGGTCAAACCTAATAGTGAAATTCATGAATCAATAGGGCAATCTTAGTTTTAACTAGAAAGATTTTTGTTAATCAACTGATGGACTAGTTGTTAATATTCTTGAGAAAGATATTAATATAAGATAGGAATTTTCACAGTCCAATAATCAATAATATAATTGCATGATGAAGAGTTAATATTTAAAAATTCTTAGAAGGATTCATCACCTAGTACTATTTATTTGATATAAACTTTTCAAAGTATTTTGCTCTATCTTAAGTTCATTATTGATTCAATCTTACTTTAGTTGTTTAATTTATTTTTAATTAAATTCACAGTCTGAATCGATAGTTAGATAATGGGAAAAAGGTAATTACTAATACTTGTAGTCCTTATAGGATTAACTCATACTTGCTTGTGCTAGTTATAGCTACGTCGAGCCCTTGCAGTCTTAACATTGATAAATTCTTATAAGTATACAATTAAGTCAATCAAATATTAAAGTGCAAATTACACATTTGATTGATAGACTAGAAAACCCTTTTTTGGATCATTTATAGCATTTCTGTATTAAATGACAACTTAAAGCTTTGTTAATCTAATATTTATTAAATTGGTTAACCATATTGAATCTTATGTAATTTGAATTTTTTTAATTTCAATCCTTGATTTTTAAAAACTATCATCTACTCCTCTAAGGTTTAAATTTTACTTCACTTGTACCCTGATGTAAACGACATCGTGTCGCTTAATTAAGTGTTACATGGTGGAAAGCTTGTTATATTTGTGTTATGTAACACACATATTGTATAACTTGGAAGAAGTAACACATAAATGAGTATGTCTCTTATATAAATGACATTATGACTTTAAAAGGCAATATTAACAAATATCATGTATTATATAACACAATCATCATAAGTGTTATGCCACGTAAGACCTAACCAAGTCACACAACATCATTTGTCTATTCTTCATTAGATTTTTAAGAGAGAATGATGTTAATGGTATAGATGAAACACAAAAACTAAACTTTAAGAGGGTACATATAGTAAAATTAATCAAGGATCGAAGTGGAAAAAGGTGCAAACTATAAAAAGTCTTGTATAATTGACCCTTATTAATTTAAAAAATGAATTTTAAATCTAACAGAGATATAAATTTATTAAGCTCATAAAACAAGAAAATTTTATCAATAAAGAATATTTTAGATTATTTATCCCTATTTTAAAAAATTTCGAACAAAATCTAAAGTGATAATCTAAACTAGATAGGAGTTCAAATATGGAAGCCTTTTTTGTATATAAGTTAATCCAACCATTGAAGTTGTGGGATTTTATTAAATGAGGAAATTGATACCTATTTGTAAGAAGATCAATCAATTGACTCAAACGATCTTGCAATTCATCAAATGATTCATCACCTAATAAGTATGTTAAGCTTCATATACTCTTGACATCTCAGATTTTTTAATTATTCCTTTACTATTTCTTTAGTGCTTTAGAATATCTTTTAAACACCTTGATTATTTTTATCATCTAAAATAAATAAAGAGAATGTTTTAGGATGATGAAAGCCATCCAAACCTTACTTCACTAAAAATTTCAAAGCCTTATTTTGCAAACACTTAACTAACCTTGAAATAGGAATCTAACCAACATTAACTCCTTTAGCATAATCAACTAAGGAAAAATAATTTTCTAAATGATTGACTCATAGGTAATCACATACATACACACACTGTAATACCCGGTTTCTATAATAAGGGTTAGGACATAGGGTCCTAGAGCACGATACATGAGAAATATCACTGAGAAAATAGGAAATGCATTACATTCACATGCATATCACTATCATTAGCATACACACATGTGATTATTGATTTTTGTATACAATACAAAGACTGTACATGCACTCATTTGACATATTCCAGGGTATAAATGATTTTAAAGTGATTATGATGTGAATAGTAAATTTATTATGTCTTGAATTTTGATTTGGTGAGTATAATTATTAAATTAGAATTTTTTAATGAAAATTGTGAAATTTCTAAAATTTTGGCTATTTTGGACTAAAAAAAATGCCAAGTAGCAAGACAGATTAATATGTGGTAGTAGAAATAAGTGAAAATTGATGGTAAAAATTATTGATAAATGACATTAGGATTTATTGGGAAGTGGTATAGAAAATTGGGTATCAATTGGTTTAGAGATTGGTAATGGACTAGTTAGAAAAAAGGCCAAATGGAGCCATGGGAAGGTGACAACTGGTCACTACCACTCACTACTTATCCCTCACGATTCTCTCATTTGAAAGGCCAACTCTTTATTGTCTTTCATTTTTATTTCATGCTCTCATCTTCTTCGTTACTTTCTTTTCTTCTTCTCCATCTCACGACACTCTCTTCTCACACTCTCAACGTTGAACCTTGCTCTCATCCTTCACTTGCTACTTCCATTTTTTGTTGCCTTCATTTGTTGATAAAAACCCATCTTATTCTTCTTGGATGTTAATGATTTTGGGATGCTTTGGAGTTAGGGTTTACGTGATTTTGAAGAAGCTTGGAGTTTAATCAAGTAAGTTATACATCAATCTTCATGGGTTGTTTAAATAAAAGCATTTATGATGATCATTAGGGATAGATTGAAGGTGTAAATGGAGTTGAATTTTATGCTAAATCGTGGATGAATGTATGGACATGTTTGATGTTCTGTTTTTGTGTTTGTGAGCAATAATAGATTATATATTGTTTTATGAATAATTAATAATGAAAATGGTGTTTGAATGATAGTTGAAAGTTGATAAATGGAGAGATATGTTTCTGATGACAAATGGCGAGATATGTTTCTGATCTATTTTTTTATGTATAGGATGAGTGTAGGAAATTAATGAATGAATGTGTATGTTGTTTTCTTATTTTGAGAGTATGAAAACCATAAGTTATAAGTTGTTATGTAGATGAAATAGGTTATGAATTAAGGGTATAGTGAAGCCGAAATTTATGCTTAAGAAAGATGTTTAGTAATGTTCTTGAAATGAGAAGAAGTAAGGATTTGGTATAATAGTGAATGATAGATGAAATGTTCTATTTTTGTATGATTGCTGAACCATAAGTTGTGAGTTGTCTTATGAATGGTGTTGAGATGAAATTGGGGTAAAAATGATGAGGTTATGAAGTCTAAATGATGAACTATGGAGATGATTTGTTTAATGTATTATGAAAGAGATAAAATATGGAAAGAGTTAGGATTATATGAATGAATGGGATTAAGTGAATGATAATAAATCAATTGAGTAGAATTTATGAGTTTTAATGCAATCAGTAAGGTAATTAGGTTTGTATGAAATGAAGTTGCATAAATGGATATGAATGCTAGAAAATTGGAGTGTTGATGATGTTAATTATGTTATGGAATTCATGGAAAAATGAAGGAAGAAAAGGCAGGGCACGATTGTGGCATAGTCCCCATGATCGTGGCTTGGATTATTTGGTTCTATCACAATCGTGGCAGAGTCCTCATGATCGTGTCCAGCTCCACGAGTTCTGTCACAATCATGGGAAGGTCCACTACAATCGTGGGTAGGCACAAAGAGAGAAATGTTGTCTTTTAAGTAATGTTTGAACAATTAATGCTAAAGTACTTTCTTATGATGTATTTAGGCTTGAATGAGGTCTTGAATGAATCTAGTTTGATGATGGATTAGGTGATTAAATTGAGTAAGGTATATTGGGTATAAATGAATGATTGAAATGATCATGAGATGTGAATTAAGGAAATATATACTCGGAATAGCCAAATTGAGCATGCATTATATATGATACATATACATATACATATGTATATGATTGAATACGTATGTGATTGTGCAAATTGGTAATGTGTATAAATGTGTGTATTGCATGATATAGAAGCGCAAATTGAACGACCACATTTAGATATTTTCGGGACATCGAGACAATAGCTATCTGGAGCATACAATGAGTAACCTAGATGGTTCTTACTAGGAATAATTATAATTGCCTAAATTTTGATTATTGAATTGATAATTATGTGAATGTGAAAAATGTTAGACATTGATGGTCTGAGGAGTTTGATAATTGAAATCGTATTGGAAGTGCTTCATTGAATATGAATTTGAAAGAAATAAGTGTTCTCAACCAAGTTATTAAATACTGGACTTAGGTCTAATGAAAATGTGAAAGTGAATGTATAAACTAAATAAAAGTGATTGATTGGATATATGTGAATTTGATGCATTTTATTACATGATATGCATGATCAGATAAAGGCAGTTATGATTTGAGTAGCTAATGAAAAAGAACTTAAAGCTCAGAATATGTATAAGAGCCACGGGCTCAGTAGTAAAATGAGCCTGATATCCACAACGGATACAGGACAGTTAAAAAGGTTCTCGGTTACAACAACGTAATAATTAAAAGCGAGTTACATGTGCATTACACATACATTTTGATATGTATGTTTTAAATGATTGAAATGGTTTATCTGAACTGTTCTGAACTAAAATTGTGAAATAGTGTGCAATATGTGATTATGTGAATTGTCTCTGAAATTTGAAAATTGAATTGTATATATGTTGTGATATAAGTGAGCACAGCAATGATGGCTTGCTCACTAAGTTTATATAACTCATCAAAATTGTAACATTGACTTTCAGGTACGAGAGAGGAGACTTAGCATCTAGAACAAATTAGAAGAAACCCAGTACTGTATTTGGACTCAAGAAATGGCTTAAAGTTCGGTCAGTTGAGATTGTGGAGTTTGTTAGAATATGTTTGCATAGTTCTTATGTCATGTAGAACATGTTGTAAGAGTAGTAAACTCTTATGTCTTTTGGTGATACTATATATGTATGAATTATGTAGTGAAAAGCTACATTGTAAATTATGTTTTTATAAATGGAAATGAGGAATTAAGTGTTTGATATTGTGTTATTTGCATTTTAAATTATGATGCCATATAAGTGAATGTGATTTCTTTAACGCACTGCTGTCATGACGTATTTTCCCGAGTGTCCATCAGATATTCAGAATTATATTCTATGTAGTGGTGCGTTACAATTTTTGGTATCAGAGCATGGTTTGGCATCCATAGGGACATATGGGAACATTAGACATGATATGTAGTGAGAAACTTGGATAGTAATTGCTATTATTGTCTATTATAGGTCATCCGCCATAGATGATCAAGTTGGACAATCAACTAACCTAGAATTTGTAAGAGCCAATAGAGAGTCTTTTATACCTTGACCTGACCGAATGCCTCTGAGAATTCCTGAGAGAAAGGAAAGGAGGTATCATAAACTGAGGAAGCAGGGGACTGTGGACTTCTATAAAAGTAGAGACCCTGCTGAGCCCGAAAGATGGCTAGAGAGAACCGAGAGAATATTTGATCAGATGGACTATGAGTCTGATGAAAAGTTTGACTATGCAGCCTCACTATTGCAAGGTACAGCATACCAATGGTGGAAGACTGTTCCGGGCAATACCACTAGACCATGTGGTTTAAAGTGGGAAGACTTCCTAAGAATCTTCAAGGAGAATTATATGCCAAAGATTTATCTGGATAGAAAGATGAAAGAGTTTCTAGATCTAAAGCAAGACAGTCTCATAGTGGCTGAGTATGAGATAAGATTCAATGAGCTGATGGGATTATCCTACTACCTTAATTCCTACTGAGGTCGACAAATGCAGACGGTTTGAAGATGGGTTGAACATCGAGAAAAGGACAAGGTTAGCTATAATGAATCTGAGCAGTTTCACCGAATTGAGAGCAGCCTCGATCCGAATCGAACAGTTGAGAGATAGACAAGGAGGATATAGGCAAGAGTCTAGAATGAAGAGACCTAGTCAGTGTCAAGTTGATTTTGGCAGAAGATACAGTAAACGTTAGAACAGATAGTTTCAACCATCAGCTAGATCGAGACAATCGGGGTTCAGACAGAGAGGCAGTTTTATACAGTTTGGCAATGGTAAAGGTCCAATATCTGGGTAGATGTAATAGTGTGAACATTTTGGAAAGAAGTATAGTAGGGAATGTTGGAAGATAACAGGAGCTTGCTTTCGATGTGGCTCCTTCGAGCATCAGATCAGAGACTGTCCCCTAGTTTTCAGGGCATAGTTTGGAATAAGAGGACGAGCAATGACAGAGACAACTGTCTAGCAGAGCAGAGCTAGTGGATATGGATAGAGATGCAGAGGTAGAGGTAGAGTGAGTTCAAGGAGTTCTACTCTCAGGACTGAGGTGCGAAGCAACCAATCGCAGTCTTAGGCCAAAGTCTACACTATGATCAGACAGGAGGCTCAGAACTCCCCAGATGTCATTGTAGGTGTGTTGCATATCTTTAATTTTGAAACTTTTTCATTACTAGATCTAGGATCTATGCATTCTTTTATCACACCGCATCTGACATTTAAACTGCATTGTGATAGGAAATTGGTGAAATGTGGATTAGAGGTGAGTACACCGATAGGTAGCACTACAGTAATTAGTGAAGTCTATAAAGGGTGTATAATTCGAGTTTATCAGGAAGAATTGGAAGCTGCTATGATTGTATTGTAGTTAAAGAAGATAGATATTATTCTAGGAATAGATTGGCTCACTACTCATAGGGCGATAATGAACTGCTATTTTAAGGTGGTGATACTAGAATCTCCTAATCAGCTAAGAGTAATCTTTCGAGGTGTTAGTCAAGCAGTGCTAGCCAGACTGATCTCATCCATGAGTGCTTTGAGACTGATCCAAGGAGGATGTGAGGCTTATTTGGCCTATGTAGTTGATATCCGTACTGAGCAGACAGTACAGGATTTTCCTATTGTTAGGAATTTCCTGGATGTGTTTTCTGCTGAGTTATCTGGTTTAACCCCAGATAGGGAGAAGGAGTTTATGATTGACTTAGTTCTAGGTACTGCTCTTATATCTATTTCTCCATATAGGATGGCACCTGTTGAACTGAAGGAACTTAAGGCTCAGTTACAGGAGTTATTGGATAAGGGATTCATCAGACTAAGTACATCACCTTGGGGAGCCCCAGTCTTATTTGTGAAGAAGAAAGATGGGAATCTAAGATTATGTATCGATTATAGGCAACTGAATTAGGTGACAGTGAAGAATAAGTACCCATTGCTAAGGATTGATGACCTACTCGATCAGTTTCAGGGATCTCAGGCATTCACTAAGCTAGACTTGAGGTTAGGGTACTATCAGTTGAAAATAATAGAGGCTGATGTACATAAGAGTGCATTTAGGAGCAGTTATGGGCATTTCGAGTTTTTAGTGATGCCGTTTGGGTTGACTAATGCTCCAGCTGCATTTATGGCTTTGATGAATAAGGTATTTCAACCCTACCTAGATCGATTTTTGATTATGTTCATTGATGATATTTGGTGTATTTGAAGAGCAGAGAGGAGCATGCTAAATATTTGAGGTTAATCTTACATATCGTGAGAGAAAAACAGTTGTATGAAAAATTCAGTAAGTGTGAATTTTGACTTGATCAAGTAGTGTTTTTGGGTCATATAGTGTCTGGACAAGGCATTCAAGTTGATCTAAAGAAAGTAGAAGTGATGAAGTGGGAACCTAAAAATGTGTCAGAGATCCAGAGTTTCCTAGGATTAGTTGGTTACTATCGAAGGTTTGTTGAGGGGTTCTCATTAATCTCATTGTTAAATATATCCTAAAGGTTTTAGTATTCCTTAACCAAGTGTAGAAGATTAGCTATGCATATGCATCACCATGAGAAAATAAAGAAGAATAAGAAGAAAAAAAGGGAGAGAGGAGGACAAGTGTGTGCCTTCTTAAAAACCTATCAAACCCTAATGCAAAACTTACTTAAAAACTAGGATTTTGGGACTTTTTAAAAGCATTGATGCCATTTTTTATAATAGACACGACATTGAGGCACAACCATCCTTAGGTCGTGAATCTTTATACTCAATTGCACTGACTTTTAGATGGCTCCACAGGCTAAGACACGCCCATGTTTGACCTTAATGAATTTCAAATCATTCAGAACTCAAAACATCATCTATTTATTATCTTTCCATAATATCTTAAATCATCTTAATCGGAGTTGAAATAAGAGAGCTGTGATCAATTTAAGAGGTATTTTTAGAGTTATACAATAATGCCCAAATATCTTCATTTTACTCTAAACAACTCCATTTGCATCCTAAATCAAAATATAAGTGTAGTTAGTAAAGTTTTGCATAAAATAGATTTAAAGAACTAAATGTTAAGAGTGGAAACATTGCATTTTTATTTTTCTTCAAATTCTTCCACACTTAACTTTTGTTGACCCTCAGACAAACATAATCTCTAAGGTAAAGGAGAATAAAAACATATACTCCAAATCATTTCTTATATATTAAAAAACATATATGTTGTAAGATATAAATATAATTAAGATTCAAGTAAACATGGTATCTTATAGTTGAGGTTCACAAGGAAATATGAATAAGAATTAATATAATAGTTCATTTAAAAGTGAGTGCAAAAATCTAGTAAACTTCTCTCATATGTTTCACTATAAGTGTTTCACTTTAGTTCTTTTTATGAAGACGCACTATCATAGGCTTACTAATACACCAATTCTCCTATACCTAAAATATATGCACATATGAATAAAAAATACCTTATTTCTCTATTGTAATAGAATTAAGTTTACAGGTGAGAAAATTTTTAGATAAAAGAGGTTAAAATCAAAAAGCTTAGCAGAGCGCTTGAAAAATACTTTGGTAAATAGACTAATTGGGAACCTATAATCCACATTACACTTTTAAATACTTAATATTCTTCTTATTCGATTTATCACTCATTAAGAACATGGAATATTGTTATTATGTTATATAAAAATTTCTTTTCATTTCTATTCCATACATGTGATGAATTCAACCATAAAAGCGCAAACCCACTATTCAAATCTAACTTCCAACTACATTTAAAACAACACCACTTTATTTGTTCAACAAACCTCCATATTTATTAAGTTCCTTCTCTCAGAAAAACCTTTAACTGACTCAACTAAAATGCGCTATTAACCCTAAGGTTAGGTAAATATTTTCAACTTTAAGCTCTAGCTTATATAACAGGTTTTAATGAATGAAAGGGAGTTATAAGGTTCAAAGGGAATGATAAGGGATATTATGTATGAGTTGGATATTAAAGTTAAAAGTATTAATTTAAAGGTTACCTCTATTATTTTCATACATGTATATATCAATGTAATCTCAAAATGGTTTCAAACAAGTTTTGGAGATACATTCATAGAGAAAAACATCATACATAAAGAAAAAAATAGATTGATATAGATGTCATAATCTCTTATAAATCAAAGCCTATCAGGTTATGTAATTTACCCAAAAAAATTAAGTTCCCCTTTGAACTTATTGTAAATGTTAATTAAAATTCATATCTTAAGTTAATTCATCCATTAAATAAACATAACTTTATACTCAGTTGATTCAATTTCATATCATTTATTAATAATTTAATCCATTTAGAACAAATTAAAAAGAAAAAAATTAAATCAAACATATCTTAGAGCAGTTCCTCCTTCGTACTTAAAATTTATATTATCCTTAATATGAAAACTAAAAATATAAAAAGAGCAAGTAACACACACTCAAGAGTAACTAATAATAAAACAAAAGAAAGAAACAGTAGGGGAATTAAAAAGCAAATCTAATTTCTTGGATTGTCTTCTAAGCAATACCTTTGTTTATTGTCATTGGCATGGCTTAATGCCTCCTTCTACAACCGATACAAATTTACAACATTCTCCATTTAAAGGTCATTCATAAAATAATTTTAAATTCCCATCCACGAAATTGCATCTTCATGTAGATTCCTCTCTCATCTATCATAAGTGGGTTTAGTCTTTTTAGTTTTGGATAAGTCAATTTGGCTTCCTCTCAAAGTGGGATGCAATGATTTTAGAGAAGCTTTAATTCTAATGTTGGTTCCTACAAAATAAAGGGTAAAAGTCTCTCTCTAGGAACTAGTAATGAAATGTAAGAAACATTATCTAATATTGTAATTTCAAGGAATCACATAGTTCGACAAATAGTAATTTGACATTCAAGGTAAGTTCTTCCATTTCTTTCTTAAGAAGTGCACAAATGGTAACTTTTGATTCATCTTCTCTCTTAGGCACCTCGTATTAGGTAACTTTTGATTCAATCTCATAGCATATATTAACAATTTAATTCATTTAGAACAACTTAAAAAATTCAATTAAGCATATCTTAGAGCAGTTCCTCATCCATACTTAAATTTCATATCGTCCTTAATCTAAAAACTAAAAATATAAAAGAGAGTAAGTAACACATAATCGATAGTCACTAATAATAAAATAAAATAAAAAATGATAAAGGAATTGAAAAGAAAAATTGATTTCTTGGCTTGTCCCCTACACAATATCTTTATTTATTGTCACTGCCATGACTCAATTCCTCCTTCTACAATTGATACAAATTTGTAAAATTCTCCATTTAAAGGTAAATAAAAAAATTTCAATCCCATCCACAAAATTGTATCTTCATTCATATTCCTCTCACATCTATCATAAGTGGGTATAATCTTCTTAGTTGTGGATAGGTTAGTTTGTCTCCCTCTCTAAGTGGGATGTGATTATTCTAGAGAAGCTTTAATTCTAAAATTGGATCTTACAAAATAAAGGGTAAAAGCCTCTCATTAGGAGCTAGTAATCAAATATAAGAAACATTACCTAAAAGTTGTGATTTCAAGGAACCATATATTTCAACAAATGGTAATTCAACATTTAAGCCAAAATATTCCATTTCTTTCTTAAGAGGTGAAAAAATGGTATCTTTTGATTGATCTTCTCTCTTAGGAACCTCATATTAGCATGAATCTCTCTATTTGCAATAATGGATTTCTCTTCTTTTTGCGCAGTTTATTCATGAGGCACCTATATTGGCATTTCAACTGCCTTTGTCTTTGCTGTCTACCAGTGTTGGATATCTAGATTGTACATCTGGTATAATCTTTATTGTTGTTCTGCTTGTCACTGGGTAGATTGTGTAAGGATTTTTTGTCATCTTCAATAGATATGGTTCTGCCTTTTCATCTCACAGAATACCATACAATCTTCTTTCTTCAGGACTAAGAAGATGTATTGTCCGATCGTTTACTATTACAAGTTCAACTTGAACCTTAACTTTCTGTTTAGGAGGTTCTCTGATGATAATTGAACCTTCGTTTCGATCGGGTATTGATTTTTCTATAATCTTCATCTTCAAATCTTCTTTCTTCATTAGTTGGGGAGGGTTGTAGATTGGTTGCTGCTTTTCAACGTTCTTTTTCTGAATCGTCTTTGTCTTCCTTTGTTCTTCTGTCGGTTTAGAAGAGAGTTGTTGTTGAGACTTCTTCTGCTCAAATACTAACTTCCTTTTTATCTCTGTCTCTCCAGACAGTTGTTCTGATTGAGTCTGAAGGATAGAGACAATTTCTTTAGTAGGCTGTTGTTGTTGTTGTTCCTTTGCACTTTTAGAAACTTAACCAAGAATAAGAGTTTTTTGCTTTTTCTGTTCTTGCTGTCGTAAGGTCGTCAATCTTGGTGAATTTCTAGACTTCTCGGGTCTTTCTAATTGGAGCGTCTCAGCCTTCCTCTTAAAGGACACTTTGTAAGTTGGTTATTGAACCTTTACACTTTCCTTCCTTTCAGGAATCGTCTTGGCTTGTATTGACTTATAAGACGATTGTTCAACTTTTG
>JANQAP020185754.1:0-20220 GCA_026874005.2 Erythroxylum coriaceum | reverse complement strand
TGTTGTTTGTTTTTTCTTAAAATTTAAGTCTAGTTGGAGCTCATCTCTAACTTTTCTTATTGCATCCAAAATTTCTGATGTTATGTTCTCAAACTGCACCAAAAAATTGTGAAGAGTTCTAGACGCAATAAGTGCTTCCTTATGCGTAACTGGTTCCAAAGGTATTGTATCGTCTTCAACTTCATCATTAACATTATTTTCAAGGATAGTTGCCACAATTTCTTCTAAGCTTTGGACCTCTGAACATGTATTATTTTCACCCGAGTAATCCAATAGGTTGTTGACATCCATTTTATTGCAATAGCTAAGATCATTAATCATGAGCTCAAGTTCCTGAATGTCATTTTCACAAGTTCATAAGCTCAAGTTCATTAACAATGCTTTTTGATGTAATCAAAATTTAACTTCAATCAATTACAAAAATCTCTTTAAATTAATTAATATCTCTGTAAAATAATAAAATATCATGATCCCAATAATATTAATTTATAAAGGTTTTACTGTATTATGCAAGAAACACATGCCAAATACTTAGAAAAACACACACTAATGCACAAATATCACTGATCTCCATTGCTCTTAGGCTTTAAGTGAATTAAATAGATCAAGTCCCATTTAATTAACACATGGTCGAATCCTACACTCCTTGGGCTTAAGTGATGGAACATTAAAATCACCCAAGTCTTCATATCTTTAAACCCCAAGTGTGCCCGATCTAAGGATTTGAGTTAAGTGAATTAATTTGGGTTGTAACCCACTAAACTCTCCTCCAATAGGCTTAGAGCTCTCCACCCTCTCCAAATAGAACCCCACATGCGTGTAAAGAGCCTCCTTAAGTCTCTTGGCCCTAGCTTTGGTCATAGGCCCTTCTGGCATGGCAAGGTCGCTCCCTGAGCCTCTGACATCCACACCTGGTTTATTTGGTATCACCCTGGTCCTGCTCACATCAATTTTTGTGTCATCCCTACTGGAATGAATTAACTGGGTTAAAGCCCTTCTACGCTAAGAATGCACATAACAACATCATTAGAAGCCATGAATATTTTATTGCTATGCAAATACATGTGTCAAAATATTTTTGACAAGATGGAAACTAACAAATGTTCGACGAAGGAACTTTTCCTATTGTAGTGTATGGACCAAAGCATCCCAGTTTGCACCACCACCTATGTCTTCAATGCAATTATTGCTACTAGATATAAGAGGAGCAATAGCTTAGGAATGGGTTACTTGGTTTTGTCCATAGTTGATTATTATAGAGTTGAGTGCAATGAATTCACAATCTACCATCTTGAATTCATTAACCATCATCATCTGTGGCAAGCTGAAACCTTGAGTCTCATAGTATAGAACTTCAGGATATTAGTGCCAAAACTCAAGTCGAGATCAGGACCAGTCAAGCAAGTTCAAGTGCCTAGCAATAATAAGAAGGGGATTCGACTAGCGAGGAGTCTAGGAGGAGGACAAAAAAGAAGAATCAAGATAAAAGAAAGTACTGACAACAATATCTGATCAAACCAAAACTTTGACAAATACTTTAGTTGAAAACTCTAGGGTAATGAGGAACATGACAAAGGAACAAAGGTGCCAAAGCTGAGACATTAGATGTATTCATAGGTATTTCAAGGCCCAAGGTGTGTAACTACTGCCTTCCTCACCATCATCACCTCCATCACCAAAAGGTTTTGTTCTAACCCTTTTCTTTTAAATTTGGTCTTTATTTTTGTTTTATTTTATTTTATGTTATTTCCTACCATATGTGTTTGTTTGTCTCCTTCTTACATTAAGGACAATGTGTTGTTCAAGTGTGGGGAGGGTTGTGTGTTTTGCTTTGAGCGTGAATTTTGCATATTGTTATGTTAGTGTGTTTAGGTTGCATATTGTGAATTATGTGAATTTATTGATAGCTTAGATGGAACGAAATCAATTTAATTTTGAACGTAATCTATTCGGTTGTGAAGAGTCATTAGCTCGTGAAATTAATGATCTAGGTTCTTTGGATAAAATATGTAAGTTAATTAGGATTCATTGTTAGTTTATCACCCTATAAGTTGTCACATGCATTCATAATTTTAAGTCTTTTGACTAAGTAACTTTGCTAGTATTTTTTTCATGAAAATGAGTAGCTAAAGCAACAAGGTAGGCATTAATTAAAAAATGTTTCTAAATTTTAAATAAACAACTATTCCACTGGCCTTGGGGTTATAAATAGAGCTAGTAGCTAGTTAAGAAAGTGATGTAGCCGAGTAACCGGATCGACAGGCGTCACAAATGTTTGCCTTTCCATCAAAAGGCTATAATGATGTTGCAACCAAGCAACTTACCAAAAACATGAATTAGTCAAGTAACTAGATATAAATTCATCATCAATGTTTACCTCTGTGTAAAAATACTAGGTTCATGTCCACAAAAAGTAACAAAAAAGAATATTTTCTAATAAAAACCTACTGAACTTGTAAGTAGCTTAACTTTTCATAAAAACATACATAGGTTTAGTTACAAAGTTTCATTAACCAAATAATTATCAATATGTGTGTACAATTGAACAGGGTGAATAAACTTGAAATTTAAGTTTTGAATAATATGTATATTTAGTCCAGAGATCCTATGTGCGAATTTTACATGTTAATAATTTGGAACAATTTAAATGATTATGTTTAGAGTTAATTTTGTTTCGTGTAGTTGAAGTAATTGCCTCATTATTGCATTGTGTGGTTTATGTTTTTGTGTTGTTTGTTATTTTTTTTGCTTAAGGATAAGCAAACGTTCAAGTGTGGAGATGTTGATAAGTGTAAATTTCATCGTGTTTTAGGGCATAGTTTAATATGTCTTTAGTCTTTAATTCGATCATTTAGTATATGTTTAGGTTAAAATTATGTTAGTTTGTTAACTATTTGTGTTTTAAGTGTTTTATGGGTCAGCACAAACTTTTGAGCTTAAATATTATATTTTTTAGGTACTTTGATGTGTTTGCTAGTATTTCAGGGTCAATATCAAAAAATGAAGGAGTTTCGAAAGGAACTCGGGCCATAACACAGGCCTACGATTGTGGCAGGCAGTCCACAATCGTGACAGAAGCACCAGGATTGGCCCACGATCATGGCCTACGTGCCACGATCATAACAGAGAGCTTACTCAAGGGCCATGATCGTGTCATATAGGCCACAATCGTGGCCAATGTCAGGAAAAATGTAGGGACACTTCCAAATTCAAGTTTTTGAGGGACTTTTTAGTCTTTTTGGACCCCAAAAAAAATCCCTAGGTTACCCTAAATAGAAAACCCTATATGAAGAACAAGGGTGAGAAAAAAAAGGGAGTCTTCATTTACCCACACTTGAAATCCTAAAGAAAGTATACCGAAAGAAAGAAAGAAGAAGAAGGAAGAGGAAGTAGGAGGAAGAAGAAGCGATCTCGATGTGCTTCTTAGTTCTAGAGGCTTTCTAACGCTGCTGCCTTCCCAGATCTATTAGGCTTATGTAAATATAGTGCCCTAGAAAGCAAGTGTATTTACATATAACTTAGTTTTCTTCCAGTTACAATATTGTAATGAAATTATTTATTATTAATAAAACAAAAGTGTTAGGTTTTATTTGTCTGAGCATAATATAACTAGTCATAAGGTACCAAAGGTCCTTTTGTAAGTAATATACATATACATGGAGATGTATGAGAAACATGTATATTATTAGGAGCTAAATTAATTTATTCACAGTCGAATAATCAAGTTGGTTGCTTGATTATGGTTTAGACTGTAGTGTTGCGATTTACCTCCTTGTAAGTAAAGGAGTTTGCTTCAAATGAATGATGAGCTTTAAATCATGATAGTAGTTGACTATCGGTAATGGCACTATTAAATGAATCTGTAATCTCTTATGTTTTTAAAGAATAAAGTAGGTCATTACTTTAATCTTGAAATATACACCTTAGCATTCATTTATTATGAACCACAATCTTAAAGAGTGGTGAACTTATATGTGTTTCGTTATAATTCTTGATATGATCGGAATGGATTTTTATAGGGTATCAATCTAGTGTCCGCATGTTGTAATTTTTAATTGAAACATGCATCAAGGAACATTCACTCAAATAAAGAGTTTATAGTGATATCATCATTTCTAGATGTTTTACAGAGATTGGTGATTAAATTGACGCCAGTAGTTTGATGGACTAGCTACCCATCAAATTTTAACACCAAGATTAGATCATATGTGTTAATCACCATATAGAGTGATACGGGAGATCTAGAAGAAAAATCCAACATAAAGGCAAAATGGTAATTTTACGTGCATAGAACTATAATATGATTCATAATAGAGTTTGTGATTGGACATAGGATTAATAATTTGAAACTTGTTTTCTCATAATTTTAAGTAATTCAAGAGTTCAACTAATTGGTTTTAGTGGAATAACATTTGGTTAATAAGTCAGAATTAATTATAATGAGATTAAATTAATTCTAGGCTTGTTGGAGCTTGAATTATTTAATTCTGATTAGATTCCCTACTTGGCTTCTAGGAAGGTTATTAAGGAAAGTAAGAAAAATAAATGCAAGTTATCGAAAAGAAAATAAGATAGTTTGGAGAGAAATTGACGAATTGGATTCGAGCCAATAAGACCAAAATAATTTAATTAAGAGTTAATTAAATTAGGTCTTAAACCTATAATTCAATATTGAGCTTTCACTAATTAATTGTTAATTGTAAGCCCAAAGGAACATTTAATATTGGTCTAGATTTTGGTTTGATTTGGTTAATTTGATTAATTGAATTATTATTAAAAAAACAAAAGAGGAAAACCGAATTCTACAAAGATGTAAAATTTAGTCATGCTTCTTCATTAAATGTTTTTTATGAGTTATTTTACTCTCTTCACTCACTCCCAAAGCAAAACCGATTATGCTTCTCTTTCGATTAAATGGTTTAATGGTTGATTAAAGAATAAAGTGGAGCATTCGGTTATGTCTTTTATTAATAAAGGCATGAAAGTGGAGTGGGCGTTAAGGTCATGCTTCTCATCATTCAATGGTTTTAATGGGTGGTTTTATAAACACCTTACATGAAAAATATTTTGATGATTAAAAAAGTCCAAGTGTTGGACTTGGAGGGACGCATGTCATTTAACCAAAGACATCTAGGCATTGTAGTTGAATGGACACATGTCTTTTAGCCAAAACCATCCAAGTGTTGGAATTTGATGGAGACAATTGATTTGGTTTTGTAACAAAATGAATGATGTGTGGTTTGGCTCCTCACCAGTCTCTCAAAACTAGCCAAACATAGCAAAAGAGGAGGTCTCTTGACTTTCTAAAAACCATCGGCCATAGTAAAAAAAAAGAGAAGCTCTCTACTTGTTCTTTTTAGCTGAAGATAGCGAAATGAGAATGGCTCATTTTTTAGTTCTTTCAACTAACCGAATATAGCAAAAGTTTGCTATTTATTTTTCTTCTCCTTTCCCACCAAAGGATCTTGATAACCAAGTTGTCCAAGTAGAACAAGTGGTAGATCAGATTGGTTGAGGACACAGCAGCGAGGAGTTGAAACTTTAGCAAGGAGTTGGTAATATTCCGATCTTGTTCTTATTTTATTTTCCTTATGTCGTATCATGCATGGATTACAAAGCATATTGATTTAGTGTTTATGCTTCTGTTGTGTTATGATTTCGAAAAAAGTTTTTGAAATCTACCATTTATCCAAACCAAGCATATTTTTGTTTTCGATCCAACAAGATCATCCATTCTAAATTTCTATTTCCTTTTCATTTCAATTTTATTTGTGTATAAAGTTAGGATGGATTCTATGATGATAGATGGTAGAATGATGATGATGTTCTAACTCTCCTTTAGTATTTTGATTTAATGTTATCCGAGTTGATTTTGTGTTATTTGGGTTGGGCATTTGTTTGGTCCTCAGGACAAATCGGTATCTGGTAATAACCTAAAAGACCATCAAGAAAATAACAAAACTCATGTTCGAGAAGTTTATCCAAAGTTTGATTAATAAAAGGGAGAGGAAAATGATCCTTTTTGGCTGCTACATTCAGTTTCCTACAATCAATACACATTCTGCATCCAATGGTAGTCCTAATAAGCACTAACTCATTCTTATCATTTCGAACAACAGTAATGCCAGAGTTTTTGGAACCATATGCACTGGGCTCTCCCACTCACTATCCGTAATTAGATAAATCACTCCCTCATCAAGCAATTTCAGAACTTCCTTCTTAGCTACCTCCCACATATTAGGATTGAATCTTTTTTGGGTCTCTCTCACTAGTTTAGCCCCCTCTTCTAAGATAATCCTATGCATGCACATGGAGGGACTAATTCCCTTATTTCTTCTTCCTGTAAGGCAAAATCAAAATCTACAGCAGTAATCTGATCAACAAGAGAACACTCCTCATAAATAGCAATAGTAGAGATAGGTTTAACATTAAAGATCGAAAATACTACTATTTCTCCTAAGACAATCATGGTCAATTTTCCATTTTTTAGGTCAATTAAAGTGTTAGTGGTGGCCGTAAAAGGTCTCCCAAGGATTATGATGTGCTCCTTCTATTGCTTCTTTATTTCTCCCATATTTAAAACCACAAAGTTTATGGTTACAATCAATCCTCCAACCTTCACTAACAAATCTTGTATTATCCCTTTCGGATAACAGATTGACCTATCAACTAATTGCAAGCACATATTATTAGGTCTTAATTGTCCTAGATCCAATTTCACATAAATAGAATGAGGCATTAGGTTTATACTTACTCCTAGGTCAAACATACCTTTAACCTCCTCACCATTACCCATTGATACCTTCACGATGAAACTCCCTAGATCTTTCGATTTGGGGGCTAACTACTTACTACTTGACAGTGCGTGTCAAGTGCACTGTAAAATTTACTTGACTTTGTAAACTAAAATTTGTAGTTATAGTGAGTCAGGATCGAATCCACAGGGACTGTTCAGTTAATTTTCATAACTAAATTAATTGATGTAAGGAAAATATATGGGAGGTTTTAGATTTTTAAGCAATTTAGAAATTAAAGTAAAAATAAACTATCAAAACAAATTAAAACAAGCAATCGAAAATGAGATAAGTATTGAATATAAGTAAGGTTTGGTTCTAGGGTTAATCTCAGCCTAAACACGATCAAGCATATTTCATTGTCCTAACGTCTCTACAACTCTTTTCAGACTATTGATCTGAGACTAATAGAACGCTCTACTAATCCCAATTTTCCCTTAGGTCGTGTTTAATCAAAATAGATCGTTAATTAACCTAACTACCAAATAATCTAAGATACGATCTCTAGATTCAATTTGACAGCGGCATTACAAATTAGAAAATGATTAATATAGGCAGTAAATTTACACGTTCGGGTTATCTAACTTAAGTTATGTTGTTACTAACAATTAATGATACTTGCAAACATCAAAAGTAATGATTACAGATTACATTCAATGTTTTAGCAATAGGTTCGAAATAAAAGAATCAAAATAATGTATTAAGATCATTCATCCCAAAACCTAATCAAATCAATACCAACAACACAACAATCTGAAAAGAAATTATAACCTTAAAGTGATAAAAATAGCTTAACCATGACTTGGCGTCGATATTCCCATTGAACTGGTGTCAGGAAGCTAGCCTTCCATCTTTATTTTTATGCTCCAAGTGTGAGTCATCTTCTCCATTCTTCAGTGGTAAAAAATAAAGGAAAACCTAGCCCTCTCTCTATCCCACACTACTGCTCTCTTCTCCCTTTGCTACTATTCAATGATGGGACAAATTAACAATTGTCCACCTACACTATTCATGCAACTCCTTTCCCGTAGCTCTGTACACTCTTCTCTCATGCCACTCTTTATTCTCTTCTTTGTTTCTTCCCACATTAATGCTCTCTTTCACTGTACCTTGATGAGATGATTTAAGATGATGTTTCTTGGTTTATGCTCACTATTCACGTATCCTCTCTTCTCTCACATCTATTTCTGCCTTGCTATGTTAAAAACAAGCCACTAAAGTTTTCCAGCCCTTTCTGTTTCACTTATTCCTTCTTCAACCCTCCTAGCTACATTAAAACTCAAATGAAGCAGCCTCTATTCACGTTTTTAGATCCACTTCACTTCCACACATAAGCTCCACTTATGTATATTCAGCCTCCAACAAAGATGGGAGCTTCGGTTCTCCCTTCCTTCTTTCAACTGTCCCTTTGTTTGATTCTCACTTCAGCCCCTCTCTAGTCAACACTTCCTCTCCCCTTTTCTCTTATTTCGTAGCCTTATTAAAGGCTCATAAGGTAGCTAGGTTAACATTTTGATAAAATGGACAGGTGTTATTTCAAAAACCAAAGAGATGATCCAGTTCTCCATATTTTTATTCTTCCACATTTTTTGCAACACTCACATGCTCACATTCTTTTGCTCAGCCCAACACCTCAATATCTCTTTTTTATACTTTAAACATGGAATAATAGCTGTAACTCATGTGATATACATTTATCCCATGCAATCCATGCACTCGTGAGTAAAAGCCCTCCAAATGTGTAGCTATCCAACTTTTTTGTTTTATTATCCCAGCTTTATCATGCTATAGATGACACCATTTTAGCTTTGTACTCTTGCCAGCCATCTTCATGTCACATTTCTTTATTTTTCTAACCCCTCCTTATGTCACACACATGTATTCTTTATGCCTTAAACGTTAGTGCACTTAAAATACTATATAACCTTGAGTTACAATGCAATATTTTTCTTTGTGTTTCTAGCATATGTCTCATCTTTCTTGGCATTTAATTATCTTCTCTTGCTTTCAATGTTCTTCTTCTTCATGCTCCATGAATCAATAAAATATGAAAATTGAGAAGATGGCTTCAATGGACATGCTTTCAAGTCGCTTTAGTTCCTTCACTTTCGAAAGGTACCTAAGATCAAATAAGAGCTAAAGTGAGTATCCTAAGCATTTCTAAGGCATTAATCACTAAGTATCAAATGAATCAACATTTAAACATATATCACTACTTTAGAAACTATCAACTTCTTATGTAGTGTAAACTTCTATTTTTTAGTACTTAGTTCCTCGAAGAACTTCACATAAGCTGGAATGTTCTTGATCACATCTAACAATAACAGATTAATATTAACTTCAAAAACATGTTATAGAGATCAAAATTTTGTTTTGAGTCCTTAAGGTGGCTTAGATATGGAACTAGTGGTTTATAAGGATCGGTCGTGTAACATCCTGTTTCCATACTAAGGGTTAGAATCCTAGATTTCTGTAAATGAGAAATAGCAATGAGAAATTAGAAAATGCATTTCATGTTCATGCATAATATTATCATACACACATATGTGAATTTGATTGTTTTTCACACATTATGATGACTGTATATGCACTTATTTGACATATTCTGGGGTATCAATGATTTTTATTAAAATGATTATGATGTGAACAGTGAATGTTATGTCTTGAAAATTGACTTGTTAAAAATAAATATTTATTTAGAATTTTTGGTGAAAATTTGAAAAATTTCTATTATTTATGAGTATTTTGGAATAAGAAAAATGCCAAGTGGAAAGACAATTGATAAATGATAATAGAAATAAGTGTCGAACGGTAGTGGAAATATATTGATATGTGGTATGAGGATTTAACGACAAATGTCATAAAAAAATTGGGAGATAATTGGATTAGAAATTGGAGACAAAATGGACTAGTTATTAAAGAGGAACCATTAGAAACCACAAGAGGAGGACATGTGGCAAGTGACAAGTGTCACTTGCCATACTCCTCACTAAAGCTAATTTCTATTATAAGACCATGGCTCATTTGTTCTTCACTTTTGACTAAATGCTCTCTCTTCATTTGTTCTTCATCTTCTTCATTCTTCTTCTCCACCATCTACAACACTCTCTTCTCAGCCTTTCAATGTGAGCTTTGCTATAACCCTTCATTTTCTACTCTAAGATCATGTTGTCTTCTTCTTGAAGACGAACCCAACCTATTTCTTTTTGATGAGACAACGATCATATAATGCGTGGAGAGTTAGGTCAAACCACGATCTTGATTTTATCTCCATCTTTCATCTTATCTCTACAATAACTTGTTGTCCTCTTCACATTGATTAAAACATCCAGCATATTCAACCTTAATTTGTGAAGATCATGTATGCTTAAAGCTAGAGTTACTTGATGATTGAGAGAGGCTTTGAGCTAAGACATGTAAGTGTATTATTATTATTATTCTTCATGGCTTTGTTAAATGAAGCATATATGATGATAGTTTAGTGGTAAATGATCATGATAAAGGAGTTGAGTACATTCTAGAACGTTGATGAATGTATGACATGTTTGATGTTCTATTTTGTGGATATGATCAATAATAAATTATGAGTTGTATTAAAGATGTTCTTGAGATAAGATTGATCTAAAAATGGTGGTTAAAGAGTGATGATTTGTTGATGAAGACATGAATAATTACTGACGTTCTCTTTTCATATAATGACAAATAATAGATTATGTATTATTTTATGGATGATTAATAATGAAAATAGTGTTGGAATGAGAGTTGATAATTGATGAATATGAAGATGTGTATATGACCTAAATTGTGTATGGGATGAGTACAGTAAATTGATGGATGAATACATGTGCCTGTGTTTTGTTTTGAGAATATGAAAACCATGAGTGATGAGTTATTATGTAGAAGTTAAAAGTTGTGAATTAAGGGCATAATGAAAGTTATGTTAACAAAGATGATGAGTTATGTTCTTGAAAAAAGAAGAAATAAGAAGATAGTATAGAGATAAAGTGAAGTTGATAATGGAATTGAATGTGAGTTGAAACATTGATGTTTTATTTTGTATGATAAGTGGACAACAATGTATAATTTGTTTATAAAGGAAATTTAGTTAGAAATGAGGTGAGAATGAAAGGGAAATGAAGTAGAAATGATTAATAGAGCATAATATAGTTTAGTTGTAACATATGAGAGTTAAAAATCTGGAAAACATGGAGAAAGATGGCAAGAAAGTTTGGATTTTCATATCCTATGATCGTGGGAATGCTTCTATGATTGTGGAAGGGCTGGAAACTCACGGATGGCCCAACCCACGATCGTCGAAAGGCCTCCATGATCGTGGGAATAGCCAAAAATGTGAGTTCTTCTTCTTTAAGTGAGGTTTGAGGCAACAAATGGTTGGTGTATGGTGCTTCTAGGTTTGAATGAGACTTGAAATGAATCTAATTAATAAGGGATCAAGTGATTAAATGTGTGAAATGTGTATAGTGATAAATGAGGTTATAGCATAGAGAATGAATTGTTGATATCAAAGTACCAAAATCTCGAAAATTATTAGTATAATGGGAATGAAGGTGTTCACATGAATGCTAATGTGATTCAAAGAAGATAAGAAAGGTGTATTAAGTAAAGATGAATGAGAAATTGGATATTTTGTGATCTTATGATGCTAGAAATGAAATGATGAATGATTGAATTGTGATATTATAATAATTAAGTTCTTTGAGCTATGAACCTAAGTGCAAGTTAGACATATACAAGTGAAATTGTTTGGGTGATTGAGATATGAGATTAAAGAAACATTCCCGGAATAGTCAAATTGAACATGCATTATACATCACATATATATATGTGTGTATAATTAAATGTTTATATGATTGTGTAAATTGGTAATGTGTGTATTGCTTGAAGTTGATACACAAGATTGAACGTCAGTGTCCAAACGTTTCCAGATCATGAAAGCAAATGCTAATCTGGAGCGTACTATGAGTCGACCTAGATGGTCTTACATTAGTTGATTGTTTTGTTTTAAATTTTTGTATTGAATTATTACTGATGTGAATAAGATTAAGACAATTCCGAACATTAATAGTTCGAGGAGTTTGATAAATATGACTGTATTAGAAGTGATTCATTGAATGTGAATAAGCAAGAAATAAGTGATACACAACATATTTGTTGAATGTTGGACTTAGGTCCAATGATATGTGAGAGTGAATGTGTAAAGTGAATATATGTGATTGATTGATATTTGAAATTTAATGCATTCCATTATATGAATGTATGATCAAATAAAGGCAGTTGTGACTAGAATAGCCACCAAAAAAGAGCTTAAAGCTCATAATGTGATTAAGAGCCAAAGGCTCATTATGTATAATTAGCCCAGTATCTCAAACAGATACGGGACAGTTATTAATGAGCCCAGTATTCACAATGGATACGAGACAGTTATAGGCACTTGGTCATAACAAAGTAACAACTGAAAGTGAGTCACATATGCATTGCATATATGTAAATTGATGTGTATTAAGTGAATGACTTAATTGAGTTATATGAACTGTTCCGAAAATGAATTGTGAAATGATGTGCAAAACTCACCAAAATTGCAATGTTGTCTTTTAGGTTCAGGGCATTTAGACTAATAGGAGTATAACTACTACAATCGAATAAGAGTGAGAGGTCAGGATTAGTTTGCATCTGCATATACCTTCAGCAATTTTGTGTTAAGATTTGTTTTCAGTAACTGTTGAATATGTTTATATGAATTCTGTACAATGTATACTTGAATTCAGTTTGTAATAATAGTTATGACTAAACTCATTTTTTATTTGTAATGGGCCCAAATGATTACCAGAATTCTGATGATGTGTTTATTGTTTGTGACTAGAAATGTTATGAATAAAATAGGCCGAAAATGATTATTGGTTTTCTAAAATTGCACGTGATGTTCAAAAAAAACTTTGCAGTGAGTTTGACTGACTGTCTTAGCATGCCACCCTCGTAGAGTATGCTCTCGAATACCATTGGTATGTTTAGGAATATGCCCTACGAGAGAGTGGGGTGTTACAAGTTGGTATCAGAGCCCAGGTTTAGTGTCTTACATGGGCATTTTTCAAAGTATGTGTTAAGGTACATGCATTTTAGACATCTCATAGCATACAGTGACAACTGATCCCAATTTGAGTCACATTTATATGAGTCACATGCATAAACATTTGTTAAGAGTTTGAGCTATTAGAAGCAATGAGAAGGATAATGATCTATCAGAGTATAAGAAAAGGAAAGTTTGTGGATATCTAGAAATAAGAAATACTACATAGTTCAGTATAATAGACAAAGATTTAGTACATTTGTATTGGTAGATGTGTCATCGAATATGACATCAATATTGTATTGTGGTGGTATATCCTTGAATGTGATATAGATGTGAATACGTTGTTGTGGATTGATTGAGGAAAATAGAGATACAAGTATAAATGACAAGATTTAAAGTGTACAAGTAAAGTCGAAAGAAAATAAAATTTTCTATGACCTTGAGAGGTTAAACTTGGAATTGAAATGATTGTTTGATTAATGTGATAAGAGTTATGATTTAGTGTAAGGTTGCATTAATGGATTTGTGATCATTAGATCCTAATGGTTACGCATCTATAATTCTGAATTGATTGAGAATATACATATGTAAGATGAAATAAATGATAATTGGAAGATGAGATGAGTGATAGCGATATATGTAGACATTCTTAAAGTTAAGTTCATTTGTCATTGTGAATGCGCATCTAATAATGTGATTACCTTGATAAATGATATTATTAAGCACTTATTTATTATATGCTGGGAGATTGTATAAGAAGTGATCTATGACCTATTGAATATTCTTTAGTCATAATTCCCATAGTTAAAATTATGAGATGACTCAGAGTAGCACATGAAAACATTTATAGTGATCAATTGAGGATAGATTGAAGGTGTAAATGATATTACTATTTGTGATGAATTCGAGGAAAAAGGTAGGAAAAAGAAGCAGTGCATGATCGTAGCATAGTTCCCTACGATTGTGACTAAGAATAGTTGGTTCTATCAAGATTGTGGGAAGACACAAAGGAGAAATGTTGTCTAGAATCAATTGAGATTAAGGTATCATTAGCATAAGATATTAATTGGTGACTTGTCGAAAATACATCTCTAGCTAAGATGTAATGATCTTGTGGTACATGCCAAAGTATAAAAGTAAATGAATATACCTCCTGTTTCACTGAGTTTTATTATAAAGAATATTCTGATGATGTAAGATATGATAGAAATTGATCTTATTGAGATATCATGAATAGTTGAAATCTATCTTATTAAGGTATTAAGAATAATTAGAAAGAGATGATGAATATAGTTGACAGATAAAGAGTATGTAAAAAGTGCAGATGATCGAGGAAAGAAATATTCTTGTAATAGAGACTTACATTGAATTATATCATATAGAGTAAATGTTCCACTTTTAGAAATGAATAACTATTGAACAAATCAGAAGTGAATATTGGAGTCAACTAGAAATGGGGCTTTGGCATAAAAAGCTAAATTTGTTATAGAGAGTACATGTATCTTGTTGATGAAAGGTAACCCATTTACATTATTAGGTCCATGAAATTAGGATGATATTATTGCTATTACTAAAGGAAATTAGGTCCACAATGTACTCAATATCCGTATATTCAGAAGGTACAAGTTAGATATGACGTTTATGTTTAGAAAAAATTAAGACCTATAAATGAATTGAAATGTGTGGAGAAACTAGTAAGAATGGTCTGACATTAGAATAAGTCGATAAGAAATCAGAGGAAGTCAAATGAATGGAGAAAATCATTCGAGAAAAGAAGTTGATTGAGAGATTGCGAAAAGCATAAGAAAACATTACCTTATCTTAGGAATTAGTTACTTAAGAATTTCGAGGACCAGATATGGGCACATTGAGTTTTTTCCAATACCTATTTGGGTTGACAAATGCCCCTGGCAGTAGTCATGGTAAAAATGAATAAAGTATTCTAACTTTGCTTGGATCAATTAGTGATTGTGTTCATAAGATAATATTTTGAGTGTATGCGAAAAATAGAGAAGAAAAACTTGAACATTTGAGGTTAGTCTTACATAATAGGAGGAAGAAATAATTATATGCGAATTTCAGTAAGATTGAATCTTAACTTGATCAAGTAATATGTTGGGTCATATAATATCTGAATAGGGCACATTGGTAGACCCAAAGAAAGTTGAGTTAATGATGAAGTGAGAAACTCTGAGAAATATATATGAGATATGGAGTTTTCTAAAATTAACTACATATTGGATACTACAGAGGTTATCGAGGGGTTTTATTGATCTTAGCCCTATCACAACACTTCTGAGGAAAAATGTTTCATTTAGATGGACTAATGAATGTAAAAAGAATTTTGAGGAATTAAAACACCGAATAATTACAACACCGAAGTTAGTTATTTTGTCTGAATTTGGAGATTATGTACTACATGATGATGTTTCACACCAAAGATTAGGATTAAACATTTTGGACTTATACAAATCATTAAAGTTTAAGGAAATTGTTGAGTCAAAAAGAATTGAACACGAGACTAAGACAATGGATAGAATTACTTAAAGATTATGATTGTAAAAATGAATATTAGCCTGGAAAAGCTAGTGTTGTAGCTAATGCATTAAATAGAAAATTCAATGGCAGAACAACATAAATTTAGATATTGACGTTACCAAGTCTAGTGCAATAAAGAGCATAGAATGGTTGAGTTAAATTTGGGGCAAAATGAATCATTATTAGCTATATTGAATTTAAGACTAGTTTTTCATGAAAGGATTAGAAAGGCCCAAAGTGAGGATTTATAATTTGTGAATCTCATTGAGAAATTGATAATGAATCTAAATTTAAGTTTAAGATGGAAAATGATATGATATGATTGAAGTAAGGAGTATGTGTACCCAATGTAGATAATTTAAGAAAAGAAAATTTTAAGGAAGCACACATAGCAACCTAAGCTATACATCTTGGCAGTAATATGTTGAAACAACATTTAGTGGCCAAGGATGAAGAAGCGGGTGGCTGAATGCGTGACTGAATGCTTAATTTGCCAACCGTCTTAATTGTTGGAGATATGCTTAGAACTTATATTTTGGAGCTCCTAGGAACACGAGATCAATATACAGTTCTGATTGAATTTGATTATGAAAATCATTATCACAATAGTATCGGTATGGCACCGTATGAGGCGTTATATGATAGAAAGAGTCATCCGCAATTATATTAGGATGAAAAAGGGGATAAGGATTGTTAAAGGCCCATAATTGAATCAGAATACTATTCATGAAATGAAATTGATCTGTAGAAGAAATTAAGTGATTCAAGAACGACAAATTAGTTAGATGGATATACACTGAAGATATGGAATATAGAGAGATAGATAAAATGTTTCTGAAAGTACCACCTTAGCAAGGTGTGCTAAAATTCGTTAAAAAGGGTAAACTAAGCCCAAAGTATAATGGTCTGTATGAAATTATTGAAAGAATAGGACCATTGACTTATGAGTTAGCCTAACCAACAAAGATGTCTCAGATTCACAATGTGTTACATGTGAGTATCTTTAGAAAATATCAGTGCAATCTGACATAGGTGTTATTGACACAGGAAGTGAGATTGTGAGTAATCTGAGTTATATTGAGGAACTACTTAAAATAGTGGGGTATCTGAATAAACAACTAAAAAATCGAGTGACTCCACCAGCTATAGTCAATTAGAAGAAATCATTCAAGTGAAGAAGTTACCTGATAATCAGAGGAGCATATAAGGAAACAATACCCTTACCTTTTTGAATAATCAGGTAAAAATTTCGAGGATGAAATTTATTAAAGGGGGAGAATTGTAACATCCCGTTTCCATACTAACGGTTAGAACCCTTGATTTCTGTAAATGAGAAATAGCAATGAGAAATTAGAAAATGCATTTCATGTTTATGCATAATATTAGCATACACACACATGTGAATTTGATTGTTTTGCACATATTACGATGATTGTATATACACTCATTTGACATATTCCGAGATATAAATGATTTTTATTAAAGTGATTATGATGTGAATAGTGAATGCTGTGTATTAAAAATTGAATTGCTGAAATTAACTATTGATTTAGAATTTTTTGGTGAAAATTTGGGGAATTTTTTATATTTATGAGTATTTTGGACTAGGAAAAATGCCCAAGTGGCAAGACAATTGATAAATGGTAATAGAAATAACTGTCAAATGGTAAAGAAAATATTGATATATAGTATTGGGATTTAATGACAAATATCATAGAAAATTGGGAGACAATTGGATTAGAAATTGGAGACAATAGTTATTAAAGAGGACCCATTAGAAATCACAAAAGGAGGACATATGGTATATGGCAAGTGACGCCACTTGCCATACACCTCACTCTCATTACTTTCTATTTTAATACCATGGCTCATTTGTTCTTCACTTTTGGCTAAATGCTCTCTCTTCATTTGTTCTTCATCTTCTTCATTCTTCTTCTCCACCATCTACGACAATCTCTTCTGACCCTTTCAACGTGAGCTTTGCTATAACCTTTCATTTTCTACTCTAAGATCATGTTTCTTCTTCTTGAAGAAGAACCCAACCTATTTCTCTTTGATGAGACAATGATCATGTAATGTGTGGAGAGTTAGGTCAAACCATGATCTTAAGTTTTTGTCTCTATCTTTCATCTTATCTCTACAATAACTTGTTGTCCTCTTCACGTTGATAAAAACATCCAGCATATTCAACCTTAATTTATGAAGATTGTTTATGCTTGGAGCTAGAGTTACTTGATGATTGAGAAAAACTTTGAGCTAAGACAAGTGTATTATTATTATTATTATTCTTTATGCCTTTGTTAAATGAAGCATATATGATGATAGTTTTATGGTAAATGATCATGATAAAGGAGTTGAGTATATGCTAGAATGTTGATGAAGTATGATGTTCTATTTTCTGGTTACGATCAACAATAGATTATGAGTTGTATTAAAGATGTTTTTGAGATAGATTGGTCATAGAAACGGTGGTTCAAGAGTGATGATTTGTTGATGAAGACATAAATAATTAGTGATGTTTTACTTTCATATAAAGAAAAATAATAGATTATGTACTGTTTTATAGATGATTAATAATGAAAATAGTGTTGGAATGAGAGTTAATAATTAATGAATATAGGGATGTGTATATGACCTAAATTGTGTATGGGATGAGTGTAGTAAATTGATGGATGAATACATATGTTTGTGTTCTGTTTTGAGAATATGAAAACCATAAGTGATGAGTTGTTATGTAGAAGTTAAAAGTTGTGAATTAAGGGCGTAATGAAAGTTATGTTAACAAAGATGATGAGTTATCCTCTTGAAAAAGAGAAGAAATAAGAAGATAGTATAGAGATAAAGTGAAGTTGATAATGGAATTGAATGTAAGCTGAAACATTGATGAATGTATGTATACATTGATGTTTTATTTTGTATGATAAGTGGACAACAATGTATGATTTGTTTATAAATGAAATTGAGTTGGAAATGAGGTAAGAATGAAAGAGAAATGAAGTAGAAATGATTAATAGAGCACAAGATGGTTTAGTTGTAACATATGAGAGTTAAAAATCTAGAAAACATGGAGAAAGATGGCAAGAAAGTTTAGATTTTCATATCCCACGATCATGTGAATGTGATTGAGACAATGCCAGACATTAATAGACCGAGGAGTTTAATAAATTTAACTGTATTAAAAGTGCTTCATTGAACGTGAATGAGCAATAAATAAGTGATACTCAACATATTTGTTGAATGTTGGACTTAGGTCCGATGATATGTGAAACTGAATGTGTAAAGTGAATATATATTACTGATTGATATATGAGATTTAATTCATTCCATTACACGAATGCATGATCAGATAAAAGCAGTTGTGATCGAAGTAGCCACCGAAAAAAAGCTTAAAGCTTATAATGTGATTAAGAGCCAAAGGCTTACTATGTATAATTAGCCCAGTATTCCTAACGAATATGGGACAGTTATCAATGAGCTCGGTATCCACAATAGATACGGGACAGTAATAGGCACTCGATCACAACAAAGTAACAACTGAAAGTGAGTTACATGTGCATTTAAATTGATGTGTATTAAGCAAATAACTGAATTGAGTTATATGAATTCTTCTACAAATGAATTATGAAATGATGTGCAATTGATGAATGTGTAAATTGCCTGGAAATGTGAATCTATGAATTGTTATGTGTTGATATGAGTGAGCCATCGAGGATGGTCCACTCACTGAGTTCACAAAACTCACCAAAATTACAACATTGTCTTTCAGATTCAGGGGATACCCAGTTAAACCAATTAGAGTATAACTACTGCAATCAGATAAGAGTTAGAGGTCAGGACCAATTTGCATCTTCATATACCTTCAATTATTTTGTATTAAGATTTGCTTTCTGCAACTGTTGAATATGTTTATATGAATTTTGTACAATGTATATGTTGATGGTAAAACCTATCTACTTTTTTTACGCTCAAAAACCGCAAATGAATGGGTCGTGACTTGTAGTAAAAAGAGCAGATATCGATCCTACAGGGATTGAAGCCTAGACATCACTTAATTTAGACACAACTTTATTTAAGAAACTAAATTGTGAAGTGCAAATATCTAAAAAATTAAATTAAAATTAAAAGAGACTAATGTAAACAATGGACAATACTGCAATTGCAGAAAATCTAAATTCAAGAATCTAAATGCTAGAGATTACTTTTTCTTTATTGTGTCTCCCTCCTATTTTGTTGATTGAAATGTGTCTCACCCTAAATTTTCGAATGTACTAATTACCCTCTCTCAAGATGTAACTATTGGTCCCCAATCGAATTAACGGGAATCGATTGAACAATCTCTCAACCTACCCAATGACTATAATGATTCAACTAGTTATTAAACTATCCTATGAGAGATCAATTGACTAATTGAGATCTCTCTTCTAACTATTCAATTAACATGATAATTGCTAGTCTATAGGTTGCCAACTCCAGTTGTACAATCCTACACAAATTTCATCTCACTCACTCTCTCGATTTGTTGGAAGATGACAATTAAGAACAACAATCAACAAAGACAATTGTATTTAATTCAATAAAATAGGAGTTTTGACAAAATAATTTAAAAGCAATCCCTAAAATGAAATCAGCCTAACATGACCTCCATAACATCTTCAACAATCAAATAAACTATTTTTAAAAAGAACAGAAGAGGTTAGAATGACAAAAAATTGTATAGAAAGATTCCTTCTCTTCTTTGCCAAAATCTGAAATTTTGGTGTTGATGTGCTATTTTGCCTAATCTTGATGATGATCCTTGTC
>JANQAP020183855.1:0-20259 GCA_026874005.2 Erythroxylum coriaceum | reverse complement strand
TTAAGCAAACAATGATCAAAAGAATCTCCAAAGATAGAGAAGTCATCCATAAATACCTCCATAAAGTTTTCATTCATGTCCGCAAATATGGAATGTAGTAGGTGCATTGCATAAATCAAAAGGCATCCTCTGATACACAAAAGTCCTATAAGGATAGGTGAAAGTGGTCTTCTATTGATCTTCTGAATATATAAATGCTTGCTTGTACCCTGAATACCCATCAAGAAAGCAATAAAAAGAATGACTAGCCACCCTCTCAATCATTTGGTCCACAAAAGGTAAAGGGAAATGGTCTATCTTAGTGGCCAAATTTAGCTTCCTATAGTCAATACACACTTGCCAACTTGTGATGGTCCTAGTAGAAATCTTTTCACCTTTTTCATTCTCTATCACTATTATGCCACCCTTCTTTAGCAGACACTGTACTGGACTCACCCATTCACTATCTAAAATAGAGTAAATATTCCCCACATCCAACAACTTCACTACCTACTTCTTCACAACTTCTTGCATGTTTGGATTTAACCTTCTTTGTCTTTCCCTCATAATTTTACATCCTTCTTCTAGGTTAATCCTATGCATAACCATATTGGGGCTAATCTCCCTAATATCAGAAATTTGCCACCCCACGGCTCTCATCCTCTTCCTAATGGTCTCCACCACTTTCTCTTCTTGCTTACAATATAATTAATTGGAGATAATGATAAGTAGAGTATGGTTTTTACCTGGAAAGGTGTATCTTAAATAGGCAAGTAAGGGCTCTAAAGTGGGGGGCTTAATAATTGAAGGTGGTGTGGGTATATCTATTCTCTCCAGCTTCTCTAGATCAATTTCCTCACCTTATTCCTCTTTTTTCACACTTTCATCCCTGTACACTTAATTAATTTTATTACTTCCTCTTCAACCTCTTTCACACACTCATCTACAACATTAATTTTCATACACACATTTCCATCGATTAGTTTCTTCAAAGATTTTGACATATTAAACTTAACCTACTCATAACTAATTCTCTACACAAGTTTCCCTTCATGTATATCAACTAATGCCCTACTAGTATTCATAAAGGGCCTACCCAAAATTAGTAGACAATTTATATTAACTTCAAAATCCAACATAACAAAATCAACAGGAATAATAAATTTGTCTAGTTTTACCAATACATCTTCTATAACTCTAAATGACCTCTTGATGGATTGATCTGCAAGTTGAATTAGCATGGATGTTAGTTTAACCTCTCCTAATCCCAATTTCTTGAAAATAGACAAAGGCATTAAGCTAATACTTACACCTAAATCACATAATCATTCAGAGAATTCAAAATCACCAATAACTCATAGAATAGTAATACTCCCTGGATCTTATAGTTTTAAAGGCATTCGGCTTGATGTGATCGAACTGTAATTATCTGTCAAAGTTACCGTCTGATTGTCCTCACAAGTACGTTTGTGTGTAAGTATATCCATAAGAAATTTCATGTAGTTGGGCATGCATTCCAAAGCTTCCAGTAATGACAAGTTAATTTGCAGCTTCTTCAGTTTCTCCAAAAATTTGGAAACTGAGTGTCCACTTGATGCTGTTTCACCCTTTGTGGATAGGCTTGTAGGGTGGTGGTGGTATATAAGGCCTTTTTTCTTCTTTCTCTACTTCTATCTCCTTTCCTTTTTCTTGGCTATCCTTTCACACACTTGGTTCCTCTGTCTGCTTGCCACTTCGAAGTGTAATAGCCTTGAGTTGTTCCCTTAGGTTGACCTCAGTACTGCTCAGTAAACTACCTGCACTTCTAAAAGACAAAGCATTCACAAGTTGACATACTTGAACCTCCAAGTTGTGGATAAATGAGGCATGGTTCTTCACAATCTGGTCAAACTTTGCTTCCATCCTCTTTTGACTTTACTCCAAGCTGGCAAACATCCTCTTCTGGTTCTCTTCCTGAGTTACCAATTTGGACCCCAGAACATCCATCAACTTGTCCATTTTGCTCTCCATCGACCCAATTCGATCTTGTTGAAATCCAAGAGGTCTTTGTGGTCTTGTTTGACTACCTATATTATTAATACTCCAAGAAAAATTTGGTGGTTATTCCACCTTGAATTATAAGTGTTCGAGTAAGGGCTATTAGCTCTTTGTGGCTAGCCCATGTAACTTACCTGTTCTGAACCACTAGCTCCTAACAAGAAACATTCAGTTAAGCCATGATTGTTCTGCCCATATAGCTTATACTATACTTGCATAGCTTTAGCTGTAAATGAAGATGCTCCTTACATATTGCTTAATTGCTTAGCAAGGGCTATGATCTGTGCCTACAAAGCAGTAATAGAGTTAATCGGAATCATACCTTTTTGCTCCTTTTGTCCTTATCTACTCCTCTCTCTTGACCACATGCAATTATTGCTCTCTAATTCTTCCAGAAGATTATAAACTACATCAATAGCCTTCCTCATCAAAGAACATCCAACAGTTGCATCTATTATTCCATTCGTGCTTTGATTCACACCATTGTAAAACATCTGCAGCAGGAACTCCCTTGGAAGGTTATGGTAGGGACAATTTCTTTGTAATTCTTTGAATCTTTCCTAATCTTCATATAGAGACTCCCCATCACTTTGTTGAAAGTTTGTGATCTCCTTTATGATCCTTGTCGACTTGGTCAACGGGAAATATTTTGTGAGCAATGCTTGGGCTAGCTGTCCCCAAGTATTGATCTACCCAGAACTAAGCGAATTGTACCAAGCCTTTGCCCGATCTTTCAAAGTAAAAGAAAATAGTTATAGCTTCACGACATTTTTGGACATCCCATTAAATTAGAAGGTGTTGTAAATCTCCAAAAAATTTATAATGTGGACATTCGGATCTTCATTGGAAAGCCCATAAAATTGCACCCTATTATGCAATATGTTGAGAAGTGCTGGCTTGATCTTGAAATTGTTAGCTTAAATCACTGACCTCATAACTCCTTGAGGGCTGAATCCTGACCTCACGAAGTCCATCAATGTCCTCTCATTTCCTCCTTGTTCTCCTTCTTTAGCCATATTTCTTTGTCTAAGATTTCGACGTTTCGTTCTTCTTAACTCTCGTTTGTATCTTGTGATATCCAATAACTCTTCTTCACTAATTTCTGTCGATCTTAACGTGCTTCATGTGTTCGTGCACCTGCAAATATATAAGGAAAAGTATTAAAATCTCTTTAATAAAAGTAATCTAAACTAAAGAAGATGCTAAGCAAACAATCTCCGACAATGACGTTAAAAACTTATTGACTGTGAAATAACCTACTCATTTTACCCTCAAAACTGCAAGTATACGGGTCGTGACTTGTAGTAACATGCAAATATCGATCCCACAGGGATTGTGCTTAGACACCACTTAATTCAGATTAATCTTTGTTTAAGAACCAAATTTTGTGGCAATAAACTAGGAAAATTAAATTAAATTATACAACTTAACAAAACACAAATGACAACTAAAAAATGCAGAAACTTCGATTTTAAGATTTTCATAACTAGAGATCACTTTTTCACTATCTTGTCTCCCTCCTATTTTGCTTTTTGAATTATGTTTCACCTAAGATATCCTAATGTATTAATTGCCCTCTCTCAAGGTGTAATCAATTGGCTCTGACTAAATTAAATGGAAATGATTAATCAATCTCTTAATCTACAAAATGAATCCACCAATTTAATTACTTATGAAATTATCCCATGGGTGATCAATTAAATTAGCCAAGATCTCTCTTTCAACTAATCAATTATCTTGATGAATGTAAGTCTATAAAATGCCAACTCTTATTGTACAATTCTATATAAATAACCGAACTCAATCTCTCAATATATTGCAAGGTATATATATATATTCATCATTCTTCAAAAATATATATCATTCAAATCAACAAAGTAGAAGTTTAACAAGAAGTTCAAAAGCAATCTCTATAATTAAACTAGCCACCCATGATGTCCATAACATCCCTAACAATAAAATAATCCACCATAAAAGTACTAAAAGAGAAAAATGAAAGAAAACTGAATGAATTAAACTCCTCCTCTTCTTATCCCGAATCTGGAAAATTTGGCATTGGTATGCTCTTTTCCCAATGATGAATAAGAAACCTTTAATCTTTACCTCTCCCATAGCTCTAAACCTGCATTTTTACTTAAGGAGGCAAGCCCTACATGAAGCTCTCTCATCCATAGGGTTTATTATCCTTAAATAGTCATGAAAACCTAAAAGAATAAGTGAACCCTGTGTATATCCTCGAGTTAAACATCCCATGATCGTGGGAATTGACATGATTCCCATGATTGTGGGTTCTTGTGTCATAATTCTTCCTCTTCACTTCTCCTCTCTTGGTTTCTAGCTCAATCGTAAATCTGGCCAACGTCCACACCTACACCAAAATGATCAATTCTTACCCTAAATTAACATCAAACATAAAAGAACACGATGAAGATTAAACTAAACAAAACACACAAAATAAATCCTAAAACATAGCAGTAATAACATATTATGCAAGAAACATATGCTAAATACTTTAGAAAAACACACACTAATGTAAAACTATCATACATCTAACTCGTTCTTTTGAAGTATTTATAGGAATTGTATTTTTGGTGAGTAAGGTGGAGGAGGAGTATAGGGAGTGTCCTCATTCTTTTCTTCATCATTTTTCTTTTTCTTTTGTTCTTCTACAAAAAAGCTCTCAACTTGTCTTTCTATTGGTTTTTCTTGCTCTTTCCCACTCCTAAGTATGATGACTTAAATTTTATTCTTTGATTTACTCCCATATTGCTTAGAAGGCTTCCCATACTTCTTGTAAACAATGCATTAGTAACTGGCACAATTGAACCTCTAAATTGTGACTAGAAGGAACATGATTTTCCACTACTTAGTTGAATTGCCCTTCCATCCTCTTCTAGGCCTCTTCCATGTTCATGAGCTTGTCTATGATTTTGTTTAATTTAGAATCGCATGAATTGGACTCATCTTACTAAAATCCTAGTAGTACTTGATTTTCTATTTGAGTCTATGCATTGTTAGACCAAAAGAAATCTAGGTGGTTTTGCCACCGCAGCTTATATGTGTTCAAATAAGGATGATTACTTCCATGAATAAATTGTGCTTCATTTAAGTTTAATTGCTCTACATTGTTGTTTTCCATTAGGAACCAATCAATTGTGATATGAATCTCTTTTCCATATAGTTCGCATCCTTACTGAATTGCTTTGAATAGAGAGAATGAGGTAGTTGTGAGGCTGTTCAATTCCTTGGTGAGGTTGCCCATTTTAGCCTACAAGGTTGTCACTGAATCTATCGCAATCATTCCTTCTGGATCAAGGAAGGTTGTTTATTGTATACTTCATTATGATTTCTAAAGAAAACTATTATTCTCCATCTCTTTAAACGAATTGTGTGTCATCTACACTAGTGGTCATGAAATTCCTTGATGATAGGCATTGAACCCTAGGTTCCTAAAGTCCATAAGGGGTCCTTTTCTCCCCATTATGTATTTCCTCCATCATTGTTCTTTCTATCTCTTCTTAGTATTTAACTTTTCATATTCTTCATTTTTACCTTGTGATGTCCAAATTGATGTATCTTTTACTTTACGCCCAAATTTCCTTCTCTTTCTTTTTTTATTTCTTATGATTGGGTACCATTATCACAAGAAAGGGAAATAATTCCTTAAAACAAAGGAATTCAAAAATTCCTAAACAAATTCCCTAGCAACGATGCAAAAAAAAATCTGTAAGTGTACAGATCATAAACTTGTAGTAATTGAGGTATCGATCCCACAAGGAATTAAGTAAAACTAAAAGAAACAAACTCTATCTAAGGTTACAAAATATGACTTGAGAGAAAATAAAATTCATAAATTAAGCAATCAAATAAAATTGAGCATTGAAACACTTAATAATTGAGTTTTCACAATAAAATAAGGATGATTAAGTATGAAAGTATAGGATTTGTTCTATCGTCATTTTGCTCCCTTAACCATTTTTTATTCAATTTGGTGTCAATCTTAGATTTTCTAAGGGTTTGGTTATTCTCTCTGAGGACCTAATCAATTAAACCCAATTAATTATCCCTAATTGATTCTGAAATTCTAGATTTCCAATCTCTCGATTTACAAAAGTAGCCTAACGTTTTCAACTAGTTCTTAAGCAATCTATCAGATAATCAAGTTCTCACACAAAATCTCTCTTCGTATGATTATCAATTTGATATTTGCATGAATTATTAGGTTATTAACTCTCATTACTTAACCTAATCAGATAACAATTGACTCACTCTCAATTAATTGTTGAAGTATAAGCAAACACAAATATCACAACACCTAAAACATTGCAATGAAATAAAAAATGATCAAGTCATAAAATGAGAGAAGAACAAATTCTAATATGAAGTTACAAAGTCAACAACATGTATATCATCTTCCAATCCATTTTTCACATGAAGTTTAATAAAAATAATAAAAGAAAAGAAAGAAAAACGTGATTTGGAGTTGAATATGCAAATCTGGAAAGTGCTAGACAATTGATGCTCCTTTTAGTCTTCCTTGAATTAATCTCAATTTAGTAAGATGGTGGCTGCTTATTTTGATCTCTTTTTGTTCTTTTATATCTTAGGATTAATTCTGGGGCTTACCTAGGTCATTTTGTTCCAAATTTTCCCTAAAACATCAAAAGATACCAAATAGGTCACACATAGAAAGTGTCTATCATGATCATGACAGTGGATGTCATGATCTTGACATTGCCAAATTTTCTTCTACATGATCGTGACATGATGTCATGATTGTGATACTGGGAAGAACCTTCTGTCATGACCGTGACTTTAATGTCCTGATTATAACCCTAGCTTTTAGCCCAAACATGCTCCAACTTCCTTCAATCTTAATTTATCTGGTTTCGTTCACTAAAAAACACATCAAAACTCCTTAAGAACACAGGATTATGGTCTAACATCATGCCCTAAACCATATAACACTTAAAAACATAAACAAACAATCAAATCTAAGCCTAAACATGCAATAATCATCTAATCAACACCTATAAACACACTAAAATACTTACCAAAACATAATATAAACTACAACTATCACTTTGTTTAGCTTGTAATAAAATTTATCACAGTATATGTTTCTTATTCAGGGACTACTTGTTGACGTTTCACTTAAGTAATGCAGAAAAACTTGAATAGTGCTTATGCACTTATCAACTTGTATACATGTTGGGAAGTAGTTTAATATCTTCCTTTTGACTTTTTAAAAAAGAAATAAGGAATGGAAATAACAATGAGAATTACAAATTGAATGTCACTGTTTAATAAGATAGCAAACTCTTATATGGAGTATTACAAGATAAAATGTCAATAAGTTATTAGATGCCACATATTATAGATATAAAATGTATGGCCTAAAATAAATATAGGAGTAGAAGTTTCATACTTAAAGAATTAAGCGTATAGGTTAGCCTATAAAGCAAAAAATTTCAAAGATTTTTGTTTAATATTTACTATTAATTAAGGCTATGTGCATGCTTGTTCTCATTCGATCATATCTGCAAACATATTCACGTGTTTGTTATTATTGTAGTTATTTTATTTTTAAATTAATTTTTAAAGAAAGAGTCAATTTTATCACTACGCATGTATTGTAAAACTTCAAACTTGATTTTAGGTAGTGCCTTCATAAAATTATCAACTATTTGGTCATCAAACAAGACTGATTTTACTTATACTTCTTGAAAAAAGTAAAATTTAATTTTGATGTTCTTAATCTTATATATTAGATTGGATTTTTAGTGATGGAAATAGTTGATATGTTGCTATAAAAAAATCTTAGTAGGATGTTTGATTGACCTAAACATGGTTAGTCAATTATGAACTATTCATAAGTGTAAAACATAGTTGTAGCTAGTACTGACAAGTACTGATCAATCTCACGAAGATGATGAGTATTAATAATTATCGTTATCCTATTATCTAGTCTATAAATTTAATTTTGATTTTTAATTAAATAAAATAAAACATAAGCAATTAAAATAAAACAGGCAACAATATTGAACAGAGAATCAAGAAATAATTTAGAAAACTATCGATTTCAAGAATTAGTGTCTAGGCTACAAATCCCCCTAAAAACCTTAAATAGTTTACCTTTTATTATGAAATTGTTTTATTGAATATTGGACCATGGAAATTTTTATGGTATGCTAATAACTCAATTGAGCCTACTAACAACTATTCCTAAAATTATCAACTGATATTATTCAAGTTAAAAGTACTAAGATTGCTCTACCGATTTATGAATTATGCTATTAGGTTAGACCATAATCTAGAGGATTCATAGCAACCTATCTCTAGGTTTGCAGTTAACTCCTTTCAATTACAGTATATATATTCATATACATAAGATTTCTCAATCTTTATGTTATGAAATCAGATTATGAACTAATATTCTAAATTTTTTTAAACATATATTAAACATTTAATTAAATCATAATAGATAAATCAATGCAATTGCATTAAATAAAAGAACCAAAACTAGGGTTCATCTTACCTAGACACTAAAGATGTTTTGTTACACATGGTAGAAAACAAAATAAAACATAATCATAAAGAAAAATAAATAGAAGACAAAAAGTTCATAATTCTAAATCTCCCTTTATCTTTTATCAAATGTTCTTGTAGATTAGAGGTTCGATCTTCTATTCTATTAGATCTCTCAATGATTTCTTTGTGTTTTCCACCTCTTTGGATCAAAATTGCTCATTGAATTGCCTATGAAAATTTCTGAATATCTGGCCCTCTATTTTTCCTCCAAACACGTCTCTTTAGTAACTTTTAGGGTTTTGAGAGACACACAATCTAATAAACGAGTGGGTAATAGACTGTTTATACTAAAAAATCCCCAGAATTCACAATTCTACATAATATGAGGGATTTACACGGTCATGTATCCCTTCTTTGCTTCAAATCTTCGGCATAAACGGTCATGTATCCCTTCTTTGCTTCAAATCTTCGTTTTATGCCGTTTTTAATCCAAATTCTTTTCTGTTCAGTCTATAAAGGCAATTATAACCTATAAATGCACTTTGCGCATATTAAGTACCAAATATACAATAAAGTTAAAATATTAAGCAAAAATACATCAAATATGGGTGTATAAATATGGTCGTATATGCATATATCAAACATCCCACACTTAAACTTTTGCTTGTCCTCAAGCGTACCATAATCAAAATTATAAATCTTACCACATATATCCTTCATCAATCTCAACCTGTTCATTCATACTATAAATCATAATATCATCTTAATCAAACTAATATATAAGTGGAGTGTTGATTGCAAAAACAAACTACTTGTTTTAAGCTAAAAATTGCAAGTATACGGGTCATTAGTTGTAGTCAAAAGCAGATATCGTCCCATAGTGATTGTGCTTAGGCATCACTAAATTCAGGTTGTGCTTTGTTTAAGACTCAAACTCAAATAATAAACTAAAAAGTAAACTAAATCAAACAAACTAGCAATAAACAAATAATGTAACAATGCAAATCTACTAAGAGAATTAATCAAGTTATGAGAGAGGGGATTTTACATATCATTAATGCTAATCTAGCCATTTTTGCTTTTATAGGGTATCGATTCTAGATAGTCGTAGGGTGATTACTCTCTCTTGAGTTATAACCATTCCCTAAATTGTAAACCCTAATCAAATTATGGACTTGCAATCTCTTAATTCACAAATTACTACAATTCTAATTAGTTCTAAAGCTCTCTAATAAACAACCGGATCGTGCACAAGATCTTTCTCTATGAAATTACCGACTAGATTGATTAAATGGTCAATTAGATCACCTAACCCTCATTAATCTAATCTAATCATTTTTATCTGGTTCACCCTCTCGGTTTGTTATCGAAACAAGCAAATACATTAATCAATCACAACACCCAAATCACATAAACACAATTCAACTAAATTAATATTAAATATAAGCAAAATCCCAAGGAAAAGTTAGAACATCATTAACAACTCAAAATCCATAACCATATAACCCATCTCATTCTTACACATTAAATGAATAAAAAGGTAAATGGGGAGGAAATGAAACTTAGGTTGGATGATTCAGGAGAGTAGCGGCATCAGGAGATCACCTATTTTAGGAAGCTTTAGTGTCAGAACCCTCCTCTTCTTCTTGCTCTTCTTTTCTCTCTCTCTTCTTTCTCTCTCTCTTTGTGTTTCCAAATGTAGGCTAAATGTGGACTCCTTTCTAAGGCTACATCATAATACTTATATAGTCTTCTCCAATTAAGGTAACCCTAGTGTCTTTATAGGGTCCAAAATCTCCCAAATGTCCCTCGAAAACTCGAATCAAAAAGTGACCCCGTGTTTGTCTATGCACAGGTCACGATCATGGCCCTTAGTGCTCGATCATAGCAGGTTTGTTCGCTCTCTGTCATGATCATGGCATATTGGGCCTATGTTAGTACTTCTGTCGTGATAGTGGCATATTTGCCACGATCATGGGACTGTGTTTTGGTTTGAGTCTCCTCCAAAACTCCTCTGAATGCCCTGAAACACTAACAAACTTATCACGACACCTCATATATATAAAATTAAAGCTAAAAAATATGTTCTCACCCAAATAACACTTAAAACATAAATATTTATGAACTAACACAATTCTTAACCTAAATGCACATAAAGTAATCAAATTAATCACTAAACACACGTCAAATTACCTATAAAAATATAATACAATCTACATCTATCAACATCCCCACACTTAAACTTTTGCTTGTCCTCAAGCAAAGGTCAAATATAATCAATAAAATTCTATCACTTTATTTTCATAAAGATTAAAGCATGCAATCCCTCAAACCTTGGCTAACTCAAGTGTCAAGCTACTACACATATTATGACTAATTTTCATTGGTGCATATAAGCAAACTCAACCCATGAAACCATAACTCAAAGATAAGTATAAATTCAAAATGGACCTTCCTTAGAGATTTACTCATTTCTCTCGAGTGTTTGATGGTTAGTGTTTTGCTCAAACTTCCTATAGGAAACCAGGCTATCATAGGCTTGCTAATACTCCAATTCTCCTCCACAATGATTACATACTAAGATAGATCAAAAAGACTTTGTTCCGGGTTGTAATGTGGCTAGGGTTAAGGTGGGTTAAACAAGTTTTAGGGTTTTATCACAAGCATTTATAAACCACTAAGTGTACAAAGGGATGAAAAGATAAACTTTTAAGATATGCATATGGATATGACTACTACTCCACACTTATTGAAGCTATTACATGTTATTCCATTTTTTCTTTTTTCATTTGATTTTGTTCTTTTTTTATAATAAAGAAACAATGAACTATATTTCATATGCTCTTAACTTCTAATTCCATATTCAAGTATCACTTAGCACTCTATTAACTTATGATTGGGCAAGCTAATGGGGTTTGTGGATTTTAAAATTACGTAATTTTAAGAAACAAAAGGTTAAAGGCTCAATGGGCTGGCAAGGGTTAACAAAAGGGTAGGTCATTTAAACCAAAGGTTAGAGCAAGAAGGCCTTAATCATTTCTATATGGCATGCATCAAGTAGATTTAAATCGATTCAAAACAAGGTTTGAAGGTAATTACCTAAGGAAGCATCAAATAGAAAAGGAAATCAAATGAAAATATAATGGAGTCATAAAGGCTCAATTCCTCACATAGGCTCAAATGAAAATCCATTATACTTCTATACATTACCTCATTGTTCAAGTGTCAAGTTTTGAGAAAACTTATGCAGCCAACTACTTTCATCACTCCACATGGTTCACTCTCCACTCAAGTAGCCTAATATAAGTTCACGCATGCATTTAATCTCATTCCAACTAGCATGATAGAATCTCATGACAACACATTCATCATAAAGATTTAAATGTAGGGGAAATGACACACCTAACATTAATAACCTAACATGTATCCTAAATGACATGCAAAAATGCAAACATAAATGTAAAGACTACCTCCCCACACTTGAACAAAACATTTTCCTCATTGTGAAAAAGAGAACATCCAAAACCAGCAAACAACATCATGAAATACAAAACATAAAACACAAAAAAGAATAATGTAAGAGATTAAGGGCAAGATGGGCTTATGGTGGTGGGGTCAATGGAGGTGACACGTTTCGTCCTTTAATCCACAAAAGGTAATGGGAAATGGTCTTTCTTAGTGGCCAAATTGAGCTTCCTATAGTCAATGCACACTCTCCAACTTGTGATTGTCCTAATGGAAATCTGTTTAACTTTTTCATTCTCCATCACTTTCATGCCTCCCTTCCTAGGCACACATCGCACTAGACTCATCCATTGCCTCTCTCTCACTGTCTTGCATCCTTCTTTAAGGTTTTTATCCTATGAATCACCACAATGGGGCTAATACCCTAATATCAGAAATTTTCCACACCATGGCTCTCATCCTCTTCTTAATGGTTTCTACAACTTTTCTTGCTCAAAATCTAATTGGCTGGAAATGATAATAGGTAGGGTGTAGTCATTGCCTAGAAATGTGCATCTCAGGTGGGAAGGTAAGAGTTTTAGTTCTACAGTAGGAGGCTTTACAGTAGAGGGTGATGTGGATGCATATGCTCTCTCTAACTTCTCTTGCTCACCCTCCTCACACAATTCCTTTTCGCTTACACTCTTATCCCTAAGCACTTCAACAACTTTCTCAACTCCCTTTCAATTTCCTTCTCAACTTCCTTCACACAATCATCCATAACATTAATTTTCAAACAAACACTTCCATCCATCGACTCCTTCAAAGATTTAGTCATATTGAATTCAACTTGTTCATCACCAATTCTCAAAACTAGTTTTCCTTCATGTACATCAACTAATGCCTTGCCGATATTCATAAAGGGCCTACGCAAAATCAATGGACAATTCCTATCTTCTTCAAAATCTAACACAACAAAATCAACAGGAATTATAAATTTATCCACTTTTATTATAATGTCTTCTATTACCCTAAACGGCCTTTTGATGGATTGATACACAAGTTGGATAGGTATGGATGTTGGCTTGACATCTCCTAGCCTCAATTTCTTGAAAATAGACTAAGGCATCAAGTTAATACTTGCGCTTAAATAACATAAGCATTTAGAAAATTCAAAATCACCAACAATATATGGAATAGTAAAACTCTATGGATCTTGTGGTTTTGAAGGCATTGTGCTTGTGATGATCAAACAACAATTCTTCGTCAAGGTCACCGTCTGATTATCCTCCTAAGTGCATTTGTGTGTGAATATGTCCTTGAGAAATTTTGCATACTTAGGCATACAGTCTACATTTTCCTTTTGTTGGCTATCTTATTGAACACTTGGCTCCCCGAATTGCTTGTCACTCCTAAGTGTGATTGCCTTGAGTTGTTCCTTTGGATTGCCCTCAGTATTGCTTGGTAAGCTTCTTGCATTCCTAGAAGACAAAGCATTAGCAAATTGATCTACCTATACCTCCAAGTTGTGGATGGATGAAGCATGGTTCTTCCCAATTTACTCAAACTTTGCCTCTATTCTTTTCTAACTCTCTTCTAGTTTTCTTTGACCTTCCTCTTAGCTTAAGAACTTTGAACCTAATATATCCATTAACTTATCCATTTTGTTCTCTAAAGACTCAAGTCAGTCTTACTGAAATCTAGGAGGTCCTTGTGCTCTCACTTGGTCACCTGCATTGTTAGTACTCCACAAAAACTTTAGGTGGTTTCCACTCAAGATTGTAGGTGTTAGAGTATGGATTGTTGTTACCTCTTTGCAACTGACCTAAGTAATTTACTTGTTCTATATCACTTGCTCCCAGTAAGAAACATCTAGCTGTGCCATGGTTCTTTTGCCCACATAATTCACATTGTAATTGCATGATCTTGACTGTGGATGAAGAAGCTCCTTGCATGTTGCTCAACTGCTTGGTGAGGGCAGTAGTTTATGCTTGCAAGGCTATCATTGAGTCAAGTACAAACATTCCTTTTTGCTCCTTGGACCCTAGTCTACTCCTTTCATTTGACCACATACAGTTGTTACTCGCCAACTCTTCCAAAAGGTCATGAGCTGTATCAATGGTTTTCCTCATCAAAGATGTAATAGCCGATTTCCAAAACTTACTAAGGGTTAGAATGTTAGACTTTTAATTCATATCATTTTAGAATTTATAAGGTGCATTTCATTCACATACAAAACATGAGCATATACATACATGAATGATGATTTAGAAAACATTTCAATGATAATATATGCATTCAATTGACATGTTCTAGGGTATGAAAGGTTTAAAATGATGATGATTTGATTGTGTATTGCTTATGACTTGAATTTTGGTTTGATGGATTATAATTTGTAATTTGGAGTTAATTGTTACAATTGGGAAATTGATGAATTAAAATGTACATTTAGTCTAGGAAAAATGTCAAGTGGTAAGACAAGTTGACAAGTGGAAATTTAGGATAACTAGGCCTATAAAATAAGTGACACATGGCAGTAGAATTTAATGACAAATGGCTTGGAGAATTGAGTGACAAATGCCCTAAGATTTTGATGACATTTGGCAGCTTATATAAAGGATAAGTGGATTGCATGCATATGTGACAAATGTCATTATAAAATAGTAACACCCAGCACCTGATGAATTAAGCTAATGCAAAAATTGTTTCTGCTGCCTTTTTTATTCTCTTTCCCTCTCACCACTGAAACACACACACACACCATCATAACTTTTGAATTTTTGTTTCAATTATGTTCATCACTCTAAATCTTTAAAAAATTTTGCATCAAGAAAATTATATTCTACTGATTTTTTCTTATCGGTGAAAAAAACATCCTACTTCCATCTTGTTCTTGGAATTGTGCTTGCATTCATGGAAGGCTAGGTTAGCTTCATAATTGAGGAGGTAATTGAGTTGATCAAGTAAGTGAAACACTGATCTCTTGTGATATATGTTGATAGAACTTAATGACGACTGAATTGGGGATGGATTGATTGTGATATTGGTGTTAAATAAGTGTTAGAAAATGATGCATGGATGTTAGTTTCTGTTCTGTTTAGCATGCATTCAAAATAATAGTTTATGAGCTGTTAAATAAATGATTTTGGGATGTAAATTGAGATAAGATTGATGAGGAATTGAGGTATAATTAAGGTATAACTGAGGTATAATTAATGGACTGTTATGAAGGTGTTTTGAATTTGATATGAAAGAGTTTTCTTTTGAATTTGGAAAAAAATTGGGCATGTTAGTGTATGTGTAAGAATGATTGTTAGTGACATAAATGAATAAAATTTAGAGAGCTTTAATGTAACCAGGATGGAAGCTATATTAACATGAATAGAAGTAGCTTTTGAGAGTATGAATTTTGGAAAAATTGAAGTGTTAATGATGATCCTAGGTAGATGAAATTTGTAGAGAATTGAGGGAAATTGGATAGTGAACAATCGGTCCCATGATCGTGGCCAATGCTTTTAAATGATAATTTTGGATTTGTGAATTTCTTGAACCAAATAAGGATAACTCACTCTACATTGGTGTGTTTGGACTTGATTAAGGGTTGAAATAAACCTAGATTATTGCTTGATTAATTGGTTAAGGATTCGATAAGTTTAGGTTGTTAATTGATGTAATTACTTAAGGAATGGATTGTCTTGATATCAATGTATTTAAATATGGAAATTATGAGTTGTTAAAGGAATAAAGGTATTTTTATGAATGCAAGTGTGATCCAAAGGATATGAGTAAGGTGTATTAGGTGTGAATGAATAAGAATTGGGAAATTGTGTGAATGTATATTGCTAGAAAAGGTTGATGAATGTATGATTGATGAATTTAGGGTAATCAAACTTATTGAAGTTATAAACTTAACTCCAAAGTGGTAATATACAAGCTATAGTAATTGAACGGTCAAGATTTTTGATTAAGAATACATACCCAGAAAGGTCAATTGAGCATGCATTAAACATGACATATCTACAAGTGCATCATTGTATATTCATATGATTGAACAAATTTGTAATTGTGAACTATGTGTGTATTGCTTGACTATAGACATATAAGTTGATCGCCAACATCCAGACATTACTGAATCATCCAGGTAATAACTATCATAGAGTGTACTGTGAGTTAACCTAGATGTGTAAACTCAATTATATATGCTTCTGTTGAATTCTATGTGTAATGTGGAATGTATGAACAATTAAATGATGAATGCTAGAATTAGATCTGAAGAATTTGATATATGATATGAGCACGTTGAAGGAAAGTACTGAAAGCATAATTTGTGAATTGATGCATCTCATTAAATTGAAATGCATGATCAGATAAAAGAGGTTGTGACCGGAGTAGCCAATGTGTGAAAAAGAGCTTTAAGCTCAGGATTGTGCACAGAGAGCCACAAACTCAGATAAGAATGAGCCTGGTATCCACAAAAGATACAGACAGTAAATTAGGTTGATAGGCACTCGGTCACAACAAAGCCAAATAAGAATGGATTCATATATGCATTTGCATATACAATTATACATGTATCATATGAATGATTATGATGAAATTATTGAATTGTGCTAAAATTGTGATATGCAATGTTGGTATACAGTACTTATTGAAATATGACAAAATGTGATGTGGTATTCAATATCAAATTTTTTAATATACTTGTTGAACTGAGTTATGTAATTTATTTTGTTGTTCTGACTTGAGTGAGCACATCAATGATGGTTCACTCACTGAGTTCACAAATTCATCAAAATTGCAGCGTTGATTTCCAAGTTCAAGGGAGATCTAGCTTCTAATGAGATCTAATAGAATTCTAGTACTATTATGTTAGGGAGAAGAATGGCTAAAAGGTCTGGTCAGCTCATACCTGTGAAGTCTAGATAGATGTCTTTTGTATTAGCATTCTATGTTATGACACACATTGTCTTTAGTGTGTAATTTTTGTACTGTTTGATGTACTGGGATTGAGTTCAAAACTGTTATGTATGGTCTACTTGAATTTGGAATGTTAATGACATATATGAATTATTGTGGTTGTGAAGGAAATAAGTATTTGAAATGTTTAAGTTATATTGATGCCTTAGACTGTATTAAAGTGATTGTTCTAATGTACCATTTCTGTAGAGTATATTCTCAACTATCCATGGATATGATCAGGCATATACACTATAAGAGTGGTATATTACATGTTTTGGTATTAGAGCAAGGTTTAACATTCGTAGGGACATATATAAGCATTTAAATATGATAACTAGTGAGAGACTCGTAAAGTGATCACAATTATTGTTTGTTATATGTCATCTACTATAGGAGATTGAGTCGTAGAATCAGCTGATCTTGAGTTTATAGAAGCCAATAGGGAGTCTCCAATACCCCAGTCTGACCAAATGCCTTAAAGAATTCTTGAGATGAGAGAAAGGATGTTTGATAGACTTAGGAAGCAGGGGCTTGTAGACTTTTATGGAAGTACAGACCCTGTCGAGGCAGAAGGTTGATTGGAAAGAACGGAAAGGGTGTTTGATCAGATGGACTGTGAGTACAATGAAACATTTGATTACACAGTCTCGTTATTTCAAGGTCCAGTTTATCAGTGGTGGAAGACTATCCCAGGTAGTTCTGCCCGACCTTGTATACTGATATGGGAAGACTTTCTGAAGGTCTTCAAGGAGAATTATGTGCCAAAAATCTACTTAGATAGGAAGATGAAAGAGTTTCTTAATCTAAAATAGGGAAATCTCACTGTAGCCAAGTATGAGGTGCGGTTTAATGAATTGAAGGGCTATGCTACTACTCTGATTCCGACTGAGGAAGATAAATGTAGGCAGTTTGAGGATGGACTGAATATGGAAATTAGGACGAGGTTGAAAATTACTAATTTGAATAGTTTTACTGAACAGGATGGAGCAGTTATTGAAGGATGAATAAGGAGAGTATAGGCAGGAGTTTAGAATTAAGAGGCATGGTGAGTTTCAAGCTTAATCTAGTAGAAGATTTAGTAAACACCAAAATAGATCATCACAGTCACAATATAGATTGAGGCAGTCAGCGTTTAGATCGAGAGGTGATTTTTTTCTTGTTGGTAGTGGTAGAGGTCAGGTATCTAGAGGATAGACATATGGAGGGCAAACACAACAGATGACTAGTTGTGAGCATTGTGGAAAGAAACATGGTGGAGAATGTTGGAAGATATCAGGGGCTTGCTTGCATTATGGCTCTTTTGAGCATCAGATTAAAGATTGTTCTGTAATATTGGGAACACAATCTGGAGTGAAAGGAGGATCAGTTACTGAAATAACTATCTAGCAGAGCAGAGCTAATGGAGCAGGATAAAGAGACAGAGGTAGGGGTAAAACTAGTTCAGCATGTCCTAGTGTTAGGACTGAGGTGTAGAGTAACCAACAATAATCCCAGGCCAGGATCTTTGCTATTATAAGGCAGGAGCCACAGAATTTCTCAGATGTATTATAGGTGTGTTACATGTCTTTCAATTTCAGGCATTTGCATTGTTAGATCCAGGATTTACACATTCATTCATTACTCCACATCTAGCATCTAAACTGCATTGTGAGAGAGAGTTGTTGAAATTTGGCTTAGAGGTCAGTACTCCAGTAGGTAGTACTACAGTGATTGGGGAAGTATGCAAAGGGTGTATTATTCGGGTTGACCAGGTTAAGTTGAAAGCCAATTTGATAGTACTGCAGTTAAAAGAGATAAACCTCATTTTAGGTATGGACTAGCTTACTGCACATAGGGCTGTAATGAATTGTTATACTAAAGAAGTTATTCTTGAATCTCCTAATCAACCAAGGGTTATATTTCGAGGTGTTAGTCACGTAGTACCAACTAGATTGATTTCATCAATAAGTGCCTTTAGGCTTATTCGAAGTGAATGTGAGGCTTATTTAGCCTATGTAACCAATACCCAAATTGAGCAGACAGTACAGGATATTCTTGTTGTTAAGGATTTCCTCGATGTATTTCCTACTGAATTACTAGGATTACCACTAGATAGGGAAACGAAGTTCACTGTTAACTTAGTTCCAGGTACTACTCCTATATCTATTCCTCTATATAGGATGGCACTTATGGAACTTAAGACTCAATTGCAGGATTTGTTGGATAAGGGTTTTATCAAACCTAGTGTATCACCTTGGGAAGCTCCAGTTTTGTTTGTGAAGAAGAAGGATGGAACCTTGAGATTGTACATTAGTTATAGACAATTGAATCAGGTGACAGTGAAAAACAAGTATCCCTTACCAAGAATAGATTATTTACTCGATTAGTTACAAGGAGCTCAGGTGTTTACTAAATTAGATTTGATTTTAGGGTATTATTAATTGAAGATAGCAGAAGATGATGTATCAAAGAGTGCATTCATAACTAGATATAGACACTTCGAGTTTTTGGTGATACCTTTTGGATTGATGAATGCTCCGGTGACCTTTATGGCCTTGATGAATAAATTATTCCAACCTTACTTTGATTATTTTATGATTGTATTCATAGATGATATTTTGGTGTACTCGAGAAGTAGAGAAGAACATTCTGAGCATTTGAGGTTGGTCTTACAGATAATGAGAGAGAAGCAATTGTATGCCAAGTTCAATAAGTGTGAATTTTGGCTTAATCAAATGTTGCTCTTGGTTTATATAGTATCTAGACAAGGCATACAGGTAGACCCAAAGAAAGTTGAGGCAGTGATGAAGTGGGAAGCACCTAGAAATGTGTCTAAGATTCAGAGTTTTCTTGGGTTAGTAGGTTATTACAAGAGGTTTGTCAAGGGGTTTTCACTAATTTCAGCCCTTTTGACAATGCTTCTGAGAAAGAATGTACCTTTTCGATGGACTGATGAGTGTTAAAGGAGATTTGAGGAATTAAAATATCGATTAACTACGGCACCAATGTTAGCTATACCACTTGGATCTAGAGAATATGTTGTATATAGTGATGCTTCACACCAAGGATTAGGACATGTTTTGATGTAGTATGGTAAAGTGATTGCTTATGCTTTGAGATAGTTAAGGTCTCATGAGTTTAACTATACAGTTTATGATTTTGGAGCTTGCTGCAATATTTTGGATCGGAACAAGAAAGCATGTTATATTTGGAGAAATGGTAGATTTCAAAACTTTTAAGAAATCATTTTTCTAGCGGAAGCAACAAATCCAAATCATCATGCTAATCCATACATGATATGGTATAAGGATAATAAAAACATAAACAAGA
>JANQAP020183379.1:0-20265 GCA_026874005.2 Erythroxylum coriaceum | reverse complement strand
CCCAAATGGCTATTGAAAATTCTGTTGATTGTATTGTTATGTTTGAAAAAGTTTGCGAATAGAGTGGGCCCAATTTGGTTATCAATTTTTGCGCTTTATGTCGTGGTTTAAAATAAAAAAGATTTTGTACTGAAATTTGAATGATTAACTGCTATAACATGCCACCCTCGCGGGGCACGAACTCGGATATTCCTCAGGATGTCGGGTACGTGTGTTGTGGGAGTGGGGTGTTACAGGGCGTGCAACCATTGGAAAAACTTGAGGAAGAGGAAGTGAATAGGGAACTAAAAATAAACTAAAATTGGTTACACCCTTAGTAAGTGTTGGTTCTAGTTTAGATCTTGGTGATAATTAAAAAAAAACAAAATTAACATTGGTTACACCCTCATTTAGCATTAATGTATCTCTAAATTTGGTAGATAATCTATATATAAGTAAAATGACATTGTTTTCACTTAGAACTGGTGCTAGTATCGAGTTAGCACCTAAGCACTTCATCAAACCTTATATGTCACCCACTCCATAGCCTCAGAGGCTACAAAAGGGGAAAGATGAAGACAACTTCAAGAAGTTCTTAGAGATATTCAAGATTTTCTAAATCAATATAAATTTTGCTAACACATTATCTCAAATGCCATCTTATGAAATTTTTTTAAAGGAGATTGTCTCTAATAAAAGTAAAATTAAATATTATGTTATTGTTCCCTTAATTAAGGACTACAAAATGACATTATAAAATAGGTTACCTCTGAAGTTAAAAGATCTAGGGATTTTTATGAGTCCTTAATATTTTGGCGCTTCCAATGATTATAAATATTTATGTGATTGAGGTACTACTGTTAATAAAATTCCTTTGTCTTAGCTTGGAATTACTACAATGTCACTCTAGTTAGAAGATTAGTCCATTAGGTGCCTGTTTGGGGCAGTGGAAGACCTACTTGTTAAAGTATGACAATTCTTATTTCCTATCAACTTCTTAATTATATTAGAGTCCCTATCATCCTAAGAAAACCATTGTTAGATACTAGAAAGGCAATAATATATGTAGCTAAGGGTAAGCTAATAATAAAGGTAGGGTAAAAAGAAGACATTCACTATATTCAAGACCTTGAAAGGGATTGCTTTTGATGATACATGTTATAGGATTAGTATTATCAACTCTATTGTATATGTTACGCTACTTAAAGTTACATATGTATCCCTTTTTTAATCATGTTTAGCTTTGGGAATTAATGACAAGGAGGAATCTAACATTATAAATTGTGCTTTAGTTTAGAAGGGGAGAGTTATAGTTTTCAAGTTTTTAATGAGCTTTTAAGGGTTTAGGAGAAGGACAACCTTATCCCTTTCCATCTACATAAAATAATCCTAGTTAAAATAGTTGCCTCCTCATTTATGTTATACATATAAGAGAAGGTAATATATATCCTATTGTGTTTCCTTTTTTTAGCTTTGCATAGCAAATTAAGTTACTTAGGCTTCTAAAAGAGCACGAGATGCTTATTGCATGGACAATTTTTAAAATTCAAGGGATTAGTCCATCTTTGTGCTCTTATTGAATCCTTATAGAGGCTAATCATAAGCTTGGTATGGAGAATCAATGACGAATCAATCCAAATATGCAAGAAGTTATGCTTCTTAGAGTAATTAGCCTCCTAAGTGGTGAACAATAAGAAGGATGAGTTGGTCCCTGCTAGGAATACCAGTGGGTGGATGACATGCATTAATTATAGGAAGTTAAATGTTACCACTTAGAAAGATCACTTCCCTTTATCCATTGAATAAATGTTGGAAAGATTGACAGGACATTAGTTTTATTATGTTCTTAATGGATACTCAAGATATAAACAAATTACCATTGCATTTCAGGACCAAGAAGTGACCACATTTACATTTTCTTATGACGTTTTCGCTTATCAAAGTTGCTCTTCATATTATGAAATTTTCTCCACTTTCCAACATTATATGACGGTAATTTTCTCTGAAATGGTGAAATTAATCGAGGTATTCATATATGATTTTTTAGTTTTTGGGTTTTCTTCTGATGTTGTTTGCTGAAGCAGGTGTTGTAATGATGTGAAAACACGAATCTGGTACTTAATTAGGAAAATTACCATTTCATAGTACAAGAAGGAATTGTTTTGGGAAATAGGGTATTTAGATAAGGGATTAGGATTGTTCAAATTAAAGTGGAAGTTATAGAAAGATTATCATACTTGACTTTACTCTGTGTAGTTAAGAGATTCCTAATATACATTGGGTTTTATCGATATTTTATAAAGGGTTCCTATAAAATTACTCAATTTTTATGTTAATTATTACAAAACGATGTTCCCTCTGCATTTAGTGATGAATGTTTTATTGCTTTTAATAGGTTGAAGAAGGAGATAACATTGGCTTCTATTATGGTTACACCTAACTAAAACCTCCCATTTAAGCTGATGTGTGATGATAGTGACAATGCAATGGAGGTTGTTCTAGGTTAAAAATAGGGTAAAAAAATTCATGCTATATATCTATTAAAGTTCATAATCACAAATGAATTATGCTCGTACTGATAAAGAATTTCTAGCTATTGTGTTTACTTTTGAGAAGTTTAGATCTTATCTTACTAGTTCTAAAGTGATAATCTATACTAAGCATTTGACATTGAAATACTTTTTAAAAAGATACAAACCAAGGCTAAATTGTTATATTCTTCATTAACAGGGATTTGAGTTAGAAATCTAAGTTAAGAAATGGGAAAAATTTAGTGGCAGACCACTTGTCTTGTATAAAACAGGGAAACAATATGGAAGAGGCACCTATCGATGGTCAATTTTTCAATCAGAAAGTTTAAATTGTTCATTTAGTGAAGTCCTTTGGTTTGCTAATTTTGTGAAGTTCCTTGCTCTTAGAATTGTCCTGAAAGATCTTTTCTGCAACAAGAAGAAGAAATTTCTTTTTGATGTTAAATTTTATTATTAGGAAGATCCCTTTTTACTTTAAAGATGTTATGATGGGATTATACAAAGGTGTGTACCATGAAAAGGAGATGAGAAAAATTTTATACTAATGTCACTCATCTCCCTATGGTAGACATCATGGTGCTGATAAGACAATTGCTAAATTCTTACAATTGGGATTTTATTGGCTTACATTGTTCAAGGAGTCCAGAACCTTTATGTTGCGACCGATTCCAATGAACAAGAAATATTAGTAAACAAGAATTGCTTTAGAATATGATTATAGAAGTAGAGCTATTTAATGTATGGAGCATATATTTTATAAGACCACATTCATTTTCATATGGAAATACCTGCATCCTAGTAGCAGTTGATTACATGTCAAAATGGGTGGAGGCAGTAGTTTTGCCTAACAAAATCGGTGTCAATGCAGTGAAATGCATGAAAAATAACTTCTTTTATTTTGGAATACCTCAAGTTATCATTAGTGGCAATGGTATCCACTTCCAGAATTATAAGTTCAAGCCACTTTTGAGAAAGAATGGATATATTTTCAAAACCTTAACCACTTATCAACCTCAAATAAATGGCAAGTAGAGGTATCTAAATAGGATTTTAAGCAGAGTTTAAAGAAAATAGTTAATGATTACCACTTTTATATGTTATTTAAGGTTAAATTACCTAGTGATTAGCACTTTTATGGCATGTTTTCCTATATGTTTTATAATATTTTCCTATGTTTATTTGATTATCTTATAGATGATGATCTTGAGGGGAAAATATAAAATTTAACATAAATTTCTCTCTATTGTCTAATCGAGGAGATTTTAGAATCATTTAGAAGATAAGAAGATGTACAACAACTTTGTAATAGACTTTAAGAGTCAATTCTAACTTGAAATTTTTAAAAAAATGTAGAAGTTGGTAAGGTACAATAGGTGTCAGACTCTAACTAAAGATAGACACATGTCTTTCATGAAGGATAGAGGTTGAAAAGTAGAATAAAATCAACACTGGAGTTTATCTGACACTGGTTCTAAACTTATTACTGTTTTATAAGGAAAGTTATAAAACAAATTGGCATCATTTACAACTTGATGTCAAGCACTAGTATATGCAACTTCATAATGGGTTATAGTTTCAAAACAAGATTAGTGTCAGTGTTGATGTCGATCTGACATTGAATTTTAGATTTAACTTACAAAGACATATGATTTCTCAAGTTTAAGCACTGTAAAATAATTTTGTAACCTTAACTATAAATACTTGAAATAGAATTAACATATGGAACTTTTGACAATATTTTAAGAGCCACCTAACTCTTTTTTAATGGTTTTCATTCTTTGTGTGCATCAGAGGAAGATTTGGAGGAAGATTGGAGGAGCCAATGATAAATTCTATCAAACCTTCCTTATATTCTTTCCTTTATAACAAGAATTATTTATTTATAATTTTTATGATGTTTAGTGGCTAAAGCCCTAGTTAGGATTATAGATTTAGCATATAAGGATTTTTCATTTATCTCTACATGATTATTATTTGAATGGTTGAGTTTACTCTCTTTGTTCTTAATAGTTACTAGATTTATAAACAATTTAACACTAAAGAACAAAAGTATTCTATATCTTAGTGATAACCATACAGATTAACTATGTTTAATAAATTTAATTAGGTTAAATTATGCATCAATAGTTGATAGTTACCTTATTAGATATGCTTATATGCGTCTTTGCTTAAGTTAATTATTATTTCAACTTAGTTGATCAAACTTATATAATAATTAGAATTTCCTATAAATGAACCCAAAAGCCTTAACATTTGTCTTATTGAATTTTCTTTGCTAGTTTAGTTGCATTATTTTTATTCATTTATTATTTTAATTATCCTTTATCAAATATAGTTTTTAGTAGTGTTGTTAGGATAGCATTAATAATTATAATGATATAGTTCCATATAGGATTTGATACTTTGGAGTACTCAAGTTTAATAAACTTGATACAATTGAGATTATGCATTTGTAGATTAGTTTGACCAACCATCTAGGGTTTTCACATAAAATTTTTGTAAGACTATTTTATAAGATGATGATGATGATGCTAATAATAATAATAATAATAATAATAATAATAATAATAATAATAATAATAATATGTTGTTGTTTTTGTTTTTGTTTTTGTTGTTGTTGTTGTTATTGTTATTATTATATTATTATTATTATTACTGAATAGTGAAAAATAGTCTCACTTGCTCTCTAGGACATACACACACCAAAATTATGCGAACAATGTTAAAATCTTCTTATGTTCTTATGTTATTTTCTTTCATACTACTATATTCTTGTTGCACATTATTTCTTAATAATAACCTTTCTCCCCATTGTGTGAATTTGCATGTATATTTGTATAGTAAGTTTCACATTTTTTTTGTCAATTTTATAATTTAAAAGGTATTTTTAAAGGAGAAATAGAAGCTTACTATGTATATATGATTTTTAAAGTCCTATATACATTAGTAAATTATATCATTCAAAGGTAGTGATGCCTTTTATTTTTAATAATCATGTTATAATATATATCATTAGTTTTTTAATGGATTTTTAAGAGATAATTAAAATCAATGTAACTTTTTGCTTTCTCTATTTCTTTTTATTGGAAAGGGATACTTCACTTGGACTTGTTTTTCAAGCTTGATGTGCTTAAATCATGAACAAATTGCATATTGCACTAAGTATCAAAATGAAGCAAGTAGCCACCATATGAAATATTGATACATCAACTCATTTCATCTACGTACTAAAAACACACCTTCTATAAGGTATTTTTAGTTATTAATACTAAAAATATTATGGTCCATCACATTCCTCAAAACAATTTTTTAAAGCCTTTTTAATATACAATAGAAGTATACAAAGCTCATTAAGTACAAATAAGTCAATAACTTACAAAGTATACACTCTATAACACACTTATTAACACTAGAAGGTTCTTTCTACCTTTTCTTAACTATAAAACCAGATGCTTTTTCTTGGGGTTTCCTTATAATTATTGTTCCTTTATTAACAATCTTATGAACTTTTAGTTATAAGGTGAAGTTCTCATCCCATTTTAGAGTTTCTTTAAAACCCTTTTCCCTAGGTTTGGGAGGAGTCTTATTATATATATATATATATACTCTCTTACGCTCAAGGAGACAAGGATTAGTATAAACTTCAAACATGTTATCAAATGCGCATTAAGGATGTAAAGGGACTAGAGAAATTTTGACTCTTTAGAAAGCATACTCAAAACTTAGTCCACTGAATTCTTTTTATTAGATCTTTCATTAACAGAGAGTTGAGGTTTACAAAGAATAGCTTAAAGAACTTGGTACTGGGGGAGTTGGGTATGATAGCATGAATTTTCTTGCTAAGTTAATTATTTCTATAAAAAATAACCCAGAACTATACCACTTATAGATTACACAATCTAAATCATATAAATGTACATCTCTATCATTAAATAGCTTAGGAGCCATATAACTTAGTGTTCCCTACTTTGCTCGTGCAACTATGAGATTATATAAAGTAAGGGTCAAAATAATAAAAATTAAGGGATAACTACTAATGATGTTGAAATATCTTATACAACTATTTGTGGTGTCTCAAACCCAATAACTAAAAGCCTACTATGGAAGAAGGATTTTAGATATGTCACTCAAACTTCTTACCAATCTAAAATCACATAGTTGTAATTCATAAACATGAATGAGCATCATTTCAATATTTAAAAAAATTACTACAATAAAGGAGGAGACTAGAATATTGGGTACCTTTGTATGCCTCTTCTTATTTAAGAGGATGTTGATGGTTTTAAATTATAATAGTTATTTCCCTTTGAATGTTGGAACCTGAAAGTACAACTAATACAAAAAAAACTCAATATATCTAGTAAAAATGAAGAATTTTAAATGCTAATAAGATTTCTTATTATAAAGTTCTAACTAAGGTCTAGGGCTAGATAGTGAATCTAATTCTTTTGTAGTTTACCATCCTACATTTCCAAAATGCTAATTTTCAAAAATAAGCACGTGCAAAAGTAATAAATAAGACCATAGTCTTCCCTTTTTGGGATTTGAGAATATAATATCTAACATTATAATATAAGCCAATATCTAACTATCTATTAAGTAATTAAGGATAACTACTGACATCTAAGTCCAAACCTTCCTCATTGCTAAAATTTGAAGATCATTATTGAAACAATAATTAGTCTAACCAACACTTCCATAAATATAAAATTAAAAAACTTTTAGAAATTGAAACATTAAGAAGTACCTAATTTCTTGATGCATCAAAGCAAGGCAATACCCATATTTTTAATAAAGATCTACCTCTATTATGCTTTAAGAGATACGACTTAACATAAATTTCAATTATATTGTCAAAGGCTAGTTAAGGAGATAAGAAACTATAGAAATTTTGGCTCTCTAGAAAGTATACTCATAAAAATCATATCAGTATTATTTTTATTTGATCCTTTAATAATAGAGAGTCAGTTAGATTCGCAAAAGATGATATAGAGTTCTAGGGAGCTGGAGTTGGCCCCTATCATTTTCACCATAATTCAGTTTAAACTTAAATGTTTCGACATATTTAAAAAGAAATCTAACATTTCACAAATATTCAATTTGAACCCCAACGTAACTTTTTATATCAATCCTCCATTATAAAAAAAAAAATCTAGCATTTTTTGTGGGCTTATTGTCAAATGTGTATTTTATGTGATAAGTAGAGCCTAAAAAATTAAAAAATTAAAAGCAATAAAATTTCTTTTATCTCTCCTCTCTTTTTCCTCTCTCATCTCTGTCTCTCTTTCTTTATCTTTATCTTCTCTACTTCTCTCTTTCTTTATATAAAAATAGAAAAGAAATGGTGTTTAGATCACAAATCCTTATGGGCTTCCACTCAAATTCTTCCTTATTTTGCGTTAGAGCTACAAATTAAAGTGCATTACTTGGTATATATGGCATGCCTATGGTTATGAATCTAGAGCTAACTAGGTCTTTAAATTTTTAAATTTTGTTTTTTTCAACCACAAATTTTCTATACAATGTACCAAATTAAGTTCTAACTCTGTGACACTGAGAATTATGTAGAAATTCAATAGAATAAATAGAAACTGAGAAGGAACCTTGACCTTGAGAACTAAGCATCTTGTATCATTTGATGTGCTTTCCATATTCTACAAATGATATAACACATCCTAACTGCTTGTGGTTCTCTACCCTTTGATTCTTCCCCAATAATCCACTTTATATCTCGAACAAAATTTTATTTTCTTTTAAAGTTTTTTAGATGAAGAAGTAGATAAGAAGGTTGATGACAATTTCTTTCTAACAACTATAAAGACATCAGTTTATCCTATTACACATCCCATATGTTCTTTGAAGGTTTTATATCTAACTTGTCTATGGTAGGGCACTAGATACAAGAAGCAAGAAAGTAATGTTAGCCATTATATTGATAATTTAGGAAATAATGTAATCAGCACTAATATTTAGATTTTATCATTAATAATTATCTACGGTATATAACAGAATCCTTTGTCTAACCTATAGCAACATGATATATATATTGGTTAAAAGAACAACTTTCTAATAAGGTATAATAAAATGATCTTCATAATAATTATATTATGCAAATTTTGAGAGCTTTTTGAATATCATCATATAACCAAAATGTCAATTGGCTTTAGTTGGGTAAAGCATCATCTAGAAATCAAAAAATATACTTAAGAAATAGCATTTGAGTAGATACTTTTTAACTATTTTCCTAGACAAGCATCTTATCAAAAAACTACCTAGTCCAAGCAAAGTCATTTCTCTATGTACAAACCTAATGAGAGAATTGTGATTTAGAGATAATGATGTTCCACTTTGATGGTGGATAATTTTTGAAAGCGGAAGAGGAAGAACTTAAACATTATATGAAGCATGAGAATAACAATTAGGGGTTTGGTCTAGAGCAATGAATGTATAAGTACCCCCTATCTACCAAGATGAAATCCTTATTAAAGTATGGGAGAAATGATTTTTATATATTTTCTTTCAAATGTACAAAAATGACAAGAAAAGAAAGAGAGAGAAGGGATAGAAAGAGAAAACTTTATTGCTTTAAATTTTTTCTATTTTTTGGGCCCCATTTATCACGTAGAATATACATCTAATAAGGGACCTATAAAAAAATGCTAGATATGCTTTTTGTAATGAAGGACTAACGAAAAAGTTAAGTTAGAATTCAAATTGAATATTTGTCAAATATTAGGTTCTTTTTTAATATGCTAAAATATTTAAGTTTAAATTGAATTATGAAGAAAATATTATGCTCTAAACAATAACCTAACTATATCTAATGAAAAGGAAGAATTTTAAATGACAAGAAGATTTCTTACTAAAAGGCTTTAGCTAGTTCTCAAATCAAATAGTTAATCAATCTTTTAGTATTTTACCATTCTATATTACCAAAGTACAAATTTTTAAAAATAATCATATGACAATAATAATAATTAAAATTTTATTATTACCTATTGGGTATTTGAAATTGCTAACATTTGGAGATCATAACAATATTTAGCCTAACTATCATTTCAATGAATGTGACATTATAAAAATTTTGGAAATAAAAAATTTAAGAAATGCCCAATTGACAATGCTCCTGTTGGCAGCTTACGAAAGATAACGGCCACTTCTTATAACTCCTATAATAGTTATTTGTTCCTTTTAGATAAGAGAAGGATTAATGGGTGTATCAAGAATCATTCGACACAATCACAAAATAGAGAAAATACAGAGAAATAAGGTTTTCTCCACCATTCTCTCTCACTTGAAGCAAACCATCAAGGCTTTGATTTTGGGGCATGAATTAATGATAACTTTAGTAGCCTACCATGAAATGTGGACTAGCAAACAATAAATTGATCCTAACACTTCCACATAAAGGTTAGTCCTTTATATAAATCTACATTAGTATCAGAGTCGAATTGCATGTTTCTAGTCTCGTTTTTATAAACATGATTAGTATGTGCAATTAATCTATTTTATTGAAGTTTTTCTCTCACTGCATATATGTTATGCTTGCAATTTTTTTCTTTTCTTTGCCTGTTTTTGTTCTCTCGATGATCGCTTACTTCCTAAAACTTAAACGATTTAATCTGGTTTATGAACCAACTAAGGCCCTTGCCATTTCTGCCTAGGTGGTGAATACAACAGCAATAACCCAAAACAATCCTTAACCAGAGAAATATGGGTAAAATAAAAAGACGAAAGAAAGTTTTTAGGTTTACCCATCAGAACTGCCTTGGAGGGGTGGCAAGTGAATATTATGTGCCGCCAACGAAGATAATTTTGTTTTAATCTTTTTCCTCTACCCTTCTTCATTGCTGATCTATGTAATTCTGGGAAAGAAAACCAACAAGAATCTCAACTGAGAGGCATGTTAGGTGCAAGACTAGAGTTAGTTGGTTCGACAGAAGCCGATCTATACCTTTGTGGTGGTGGTTTTACCATGGAAGCTTTCTTTAGGGGCAGTAAAGTGGTGGTGGTTAACATCATATGGGATTTTTTATTTTTGGGGCGTCTGAAGGACAAAGAAGTTTGGGAGATAAATTTTGAGTCTTGGTGGCCATGACAAATCGAGAACCGAATTTAAGAATATGTTTCAGAGGCAACGAAAGAGAGATAGAGTTATAGAGGAAGGCAGTCATGGTGAGAGTAGAGTAAGAAAGAGAGAAGCTTTCAAATTTTTTAAATTAAAAGAGCAAGAGAGAGTTGGCTATGAGAGTTTTCGAGAATGAGATTTATGAGATTTATTTTAAGAAAACAATGACCAATGTCAATTAAAAGAGAAAGCCTGTGATATTTTTCTAGAATAAGGTTTCTGAGAGTTTTGTTTTTTTAAAGAAAACAATGGCCAATGTTAATTCAAAGAGAAAGAGAGTGTGGGCCGTGATAACATGGGTCGAATAATGTATATATTATATATGTTACTAACATTTTAATCTTTTGCTTGTTTATCATTTCATGAAAATTAAAGATTAATTTGTTTAATTATGCAAATAAGTTTTTCTATGTGAATTTGTTTTGGCATATGATTTGTATGAGTTAAATTGTTATAAATTCATGAATGAGTTTTCATATAATATACTTCGAAATATTCCATAAATGTGTTTTATGGGTAATTTTGTATTATTTTTAAAATAATATTATATAAATGAGTTTTATATAATTTTGTATATAAATTTTGTTTTACATGTATTAAGTTTTTGTTGTAAATTAGTTTTACAGATTGTTTATTTTTGGCGTCTTTGTAACATGTCAAATTCAATTAGTTTAATTAAATTATAGAAATTCCTAGTTCATTTTTGTATGAGATGATTATATGCTTAGCGAAACTTTCGATCATCCTACATGAATTATGGATTTTCAGATAATTTAATTAATGGAAATATGCTTCACGTCATTTTTATATATACTTGTAGATATGAAAACTAAAATCATGATCAGTGATTTGTCCACCACTGAAAAATTGGATGGGTCCAATTATGATATATGGTAAAGGAAGATTTAGTATCTTCTAAATGAATGAGAATTGCTCAAACATTTGACCACAATTATGACTGCGCCTTCAGTCAAAGATAAAGACGGAAAAGATATTGATACTACTAGTGAGCAATATCAAGCATCCTTAAAGGCTTATGAAGATTGGTCCGAAAAGGATCATAAGGCATGTTATACTATGTTGTATTTCATGCGTGACGATCTAATTGGAGAGTTTGAGGATTGTGCCACTACTAAGGACATGTGGGACAAACTTAAGATCATTTTTTGTCAAACATCCGCTATAAGACTTCGTGCTTTTCACCTCAAGTGGATGAACTACGAGATTAATACAACTCGTACTATGACTGAACATTTACGAACCATAAGTGCTATGGTTTATGATCTTAAGGTAGTTAGCCGGGCTATCTTTGAAGAGGAATAAGTCCTGAATATGATTCAGGCTCTTCTAGATCATACTGAGCACTAGAAGAATGTGAAACTTGTTTTGATACATAATGAGAATGTCAAAACTCTTTCAGAGATCACTAGGGACCTTAAAATAAAGGAGGATTGCTTAAAAGCATCTGACTCCTCCAATGTGGCTTTTATTGCTAAAAGGAAACGAGCCAAAGGCAATAATGCCAATCGAGGTAAAAGAAAAGGTTCTCGGCCTCCTTAAAGAAATAGACCAAAAGATCATATTGCCAAGAAGCAAAAGGATAAGGGGAAAGGAGAGAAAAACATAGCATGTGTGAAGTGCTATAATTGTGGAAAGAAAGGTGATTTTGCTCGGGATTATCCTGAACCTAAGAATGTACCTTTCTTATCTATTACTCCTGAGTTGTATTTTTGTTCTCATGCGTTAGTTGCTAATTCTCTTCCTAATTGGATTGTAGATACGGGAGCAAGCAAGCATATAATTTGGGATTGAGTTGCCTATGTGGACTTTCACGGTATCCAGTGGGTTCACAAACTGTCATGTTAGGAAACGACAGTGAAGAAGATGTCGTATGAATAGGGACATATCAGCTTGAGTTACATGAAAGAAATACTTTGCTTCTCCATAATGCTCTCTATGAACCCGAGGTACGATGTTGCCTTGTGTCTCTTGTAACTTTAATGAAATCAGGATTCGTTTTTAGTTCTAGTCATTATGGATTGGATACTATGTATAATGGCAATATTTTTGGCCATGCTACATTGAAAAATAATTTTCTAATTCTTGATTTGGATGCACGTTATGATAATTCGTCTTTTGCTTATATTTCATATTTTGATCCTAATATTGAATCTGTTAAATGGAATGCTAGACTTGGTCACATTAGCCAAGATAGATTGCGTAGGCTAGCTAAACAAAGTTTTTTAGATCGAATCACTAAGGTTAAGTGGCCTAGATGTGAGTCATGTTAAGCTGGTAAGGCAACCGCGAATCCTTTTGGTAAGGCTTCGAGGGTGTCTAAACCTTTAGAGCTTATTCATTCTGATATTTGTGGACCTATAAATGTTAAGGCATGTCATGGGACTATCTATTTTCTCATTTTAATAGATGACTATTCTCGCTATGGGTATGTGTATCTTTTAGCTCATCATTATGAAGCGCTAGGTGTGTTCAAACGTTTTGTGACTGTAATTGAGACACAACTGGAAAGAAGAGTTAAAAGTTTTCAGACCGATCATGGTCAAGAATACCTATTTGATATGTTCAAAGAATTTTATGAGAAAAAGGGTATAATAAGACAATTAACGATTCCTCAAACTCCACAATAAAATGGTGTTGCGGAGTGTAGGAATCGAACATTACTTGACATGGTCAGGTTAATGATGGCACACGGTCATCTTCCAATTAGTTTTTGGGGAGATTCGTTGCTTATGGCAACTTATATTCTTAATCGTGTGCTAAGTAAAAGTGTACCCGACACTTCATATGAGTTATGGAATGGAAGAAAGCCCTCTTTTCGTCATTTGTACCCATGAGTTTCGACTGGTTATGTACACAAATCGACTCCTAAACATGGGAAACTTGGTCCAAGAGCCACCAAAATGGTGTTTATAAGATACCCCAAACATTCTAAAAGGTATGTTATATTTGGTGAGTACCAAAATGGTGGCATGACGGAAGTTGCTTCCCGTAATGTGGAGTTTCTTGAGGATGAGTTCCCAAGCATAGGTGAAATCAAAAAGGACCTAGAGTTGTATGAGTTAAAACAAGATAATCTTGGTAAGGGGTAGAATTTAGTTACTGGCCAAGTCACCGAGACTTTTCCTACCTAAGAGAACCAAATTGAGAATGAGGTTCGTCTTCAATCTCTAAACCAAGAACCTATGGATAGTTTACATGTTCAAAATTTGACATCTTAAGGGGATAGTGAGAGTAGTTCTCAACATGATCAGGACCCCACATCTCTACAAGATAGGGGGCAGATTCTGAATCAGGGCAGATAAATGTAGGTCCTAGACTCCGAAGAAGTGAGCGTGGAAAAATTCCTCGACGATATTTTCAAATCGAAGAGGAAATATTCCTTTGTACTCATTTGGAAATAGAAGAAACAACCTCTTTTTAAGAGGCTATTAATTCTCCTAACCACACAGAATGGATGAATGCCATGAGGGATGAAATGGACTTAATGGAAAGAAATCAAGTTTTGGAACTAGTTGATCTTCCACCCCAACGAAAGTCAATTAGAAACAAGTAGGTTTTTAAGAAAAAACATCAGGCGAATGGAACGAATCAACAAGTTCAAGGCCCGTTTGGTAGTGAAAGGCTATACCCAAGTAGAGGGTATAGACTATGAAGAGACATTTTCTCCTGTGGTGAGATTTGCCTCTATTTGCTTACTTTTGGCTCTAGTTGCCCATTTGGACTTGGAGTTGTTTCAAATGGATGTAAAGACTGCTTTCCTCAATGGTAACCTTAAGGAAGAGATTTATATGAATCAACCTATTGGTTTCGTATCAAAAGGTCAAGAAGACAAAGCGTGTCATCTTTAAAGATCCATATATGGTCTCAAACAGTCTTCCAAATCGTGGTATTTCAGATTCCATGAAGCCATTTCTTCTTTTAGCTTAGTCATGGTTTCAGAAGACCATTGTGTGTATGTCAAGAAATAACAAGTGGAATTATGTTTCTAACTTTGTATGTTGATGACATATTACTAGCCGGTAATAATATTGAGATGCTCAAAACCACCAAAGAGTGGTTGTCCTCTATCTTTGATATGAAGGACATGGGTGAAGCTAGGTATGTCCTAGGTGTGGAAATAGCTAGAAATCATTCCAAGAAGCTTCTTAGTTTACGTCAGGAAGCGTATATTAATAAAATCTTAAACATTTTCGAATGCATTATTCCAAACCCGTTGGTATTCCAATTGAAAAGGGTCTTACCTTGAGTCTTGATTTATGCCCTAAAACAGATAAGGAAATAGAAAAAATGAGTAATGTTCCCTATGTTAGTGCCGTAGGAAGCTTAATGTATGCTATGTTGTGTACACGACCTAACATTTGCTTTGCGGTTTGTTTGGTAAGTTGTTACCAAAGCAACCCAGGACTTGCTCATTGGCAAGCAGTCAAAAGGATTTTTCGTTACCTTCGTGGTACTTCAGACCTAGGCCTTTGCTATCAAGGTAGGGATTTAAGGTTAAGGGGATATTCGGATGCCGATTGGGGTGGTGATCAAAATAAGTCTAGGTCAACCTCAGGATATGTGTTCACCTTAGGAGGCGGAGCCATATCTTAGTGCACCAAGAAGTAAGACTGCATAGCATTATCAACAATGGAAGCAAAATATGTTGCTTATTGTCTTGTCACTCAGGAGGCAATATGGTTGAGAAGTTTTCTTCAGGATCTTAATCTTACTCCTAAAGTTAATGATCTTGTCGAAATGTTATGTGAAAACACTGCTGCCATACAGTTTGCTAAAGATTCAAAGTTTCATAGAAAATCCAAGCATATCAAAAGGAGTTATCATTTTGTAAGAGATGCCATAAAAATAAAGAGGTTTCCATAAAGTATATACCTACTAACAAGATGGTCGTTGATCCCTTAACTAAACCTATTCCTCGAGATTTGTTTAAGGCTCATGTGATGAGTTTAGGTTTGTATAGGGTTTAGTTTTTTCATTAAGTTATATCTTGTTGTATAAAGGATGTGTTTTAATTGCAATGAGCATTTATTTAATAAAAGTTTTTCTCAAATGTTCATTAGTACGCAATTATATAATAAGGCACATTGTAATGTCACCAGGCTTCTGATTGACCTTGTCACACAAGTAATCGCCCTAATGTTTGAGTAGAGCGTTGGATGAGACTTCACAATATTAATATTGAGTAAATGAAATATTGTGTTATCTTTAAACTTGTGTAGTATGCATGATAATTTTTTTTGATTAGTCGCCTTAGGAAGTCTAAGATGAGACTCTGATGAGTCGGATGTGAAAAATTCAGATTTCACATTGAAGCCTTAAAGCCAAATCTCGAGTTTCGAGATTAACATTAGGTATGTTAATCCAGTGACTCAGATTAGTTTTTAAGTAAAGTTAGATTTATGATTTGCATAGCATAGAAGAGTGACATACCCAGCTTAATGTGAGCTATGCTATGACACACATTTCATACTGTGTGTTTTATATAATGACCTACTTGTGGAGTGACAGTTAAATCCCTTTCTCTATTATTGTTTGATCCCATAGACTTTAGTGTCTAATTGAATGAAACCCTTCGACTTAGAACTATGATATGAAATCAAGGCTTGGTGTTGCTACTTTAATGTGTTTTTTCCAAGGGCTAAGATGTATACAGTCCAGCGAAGCACATTAGGAAAGCAGTTAAGCTAAAATGGATTACATGAGTGTCTAAGGAAGAATCTTTCCTTCATCACCATATCAGCCTGGGCGATTATACTTGGTGTATAATCATATGATATATCTATGAGCATAAAGGGACAGTGTATGCGTTTGGTGATTTTTTTTGGAAGATTTAGCTTATCATGAATATGTAAAAGTGTTAAGTTAGTTAGATGGTGACTTAATATAACACTACTGGTTCTTTAATGGTCACACGCTCCATTCTAAGTATGACACATGAAATTTTAGACAGAAGATGTAACTCGTGGGTTATGTGGTCGAGTGGTAGTTATTGGTAGTTTACGAAAGATAATAGCCACTTCTTATAACTCCCATAATAGTTATTTGTTCCTCTTAGATAAGAGAAGGATTAACGGGTGTATCAAGAATAATTTGACACAATCACAAAAAACAGAGAAAATACAGAGAAATAAGGTTTTCTCCACCATTCTGTCTCACGTGAAGCAAACCATCAAGGATTTGATTTTGGGGCATGAATTAACGGTAACTCTAGTAGCCTACCATGAAACGTGGGCTAGCAAACAGCAAATCTATCCTAACACTTCCGTGCAACGGTTAGTCCTTTATATAAATCTACAGCATCAATATAAGGCAGTATATATATTTCTTAATAAGGTCTCCATGTCAGAGCAGTTATATGTGATGTAATTGAAATGAACGTACCTAAAAACTATCATAACCGTATAAGAAAATGAATGAACTTTCTAAAATTGATGCAAGTGATCAAGAACTTCCTATTAACGTAAGGGGTTAAATACTTGTTACAACAAAGTCATGAGGTCTCTACCAAGACAATACTCTCAAATTAACAATTTCTTAAGGCTACTTGCTCCAAGTATTGAATTAAATAGGTGCCCACCACATGAAACTCCAATACACCTACACATCTTATTTACATGCTAAAAACACACTTTGTGTGAGGTTGTTTTAGTTATTGATATTATAAATATTCAGGCCCAATGCACTCATCGAAATAATTTTTAGAGTTTTTTGATAATATACAATGTAAGTTTATCAAGATCATTGAGTCTCAAGTCCAAATAAGTCAGTAGGTCCCCTAAGTATACATTATATTAATAGGCCTACTAGCACCAGTAGGTTCGTTCTCCTCTCCTTAATTACATAACCAGAAGCCTTTACTTAAGATTTCCTATCATATGTTATATCCATAGTAGTAGTCTCATGAACTTTTAGTCTTGTGGAATTCTCATCCAATTGTAGATTTCCTTTGACATCTTTTTTTATAAGGTCTAAAAGGAATCCTATTTTATACATATATTCCTCCATTATATTCTAAGGATGAGGCTTAGCATAAAGTTCACTTATATTATTGAAGGTAGGTTGAGGAGGTAAGAGAACTAGAGAAATTTTCTTTTTCTAAAAAGTAGGATTGCAAAGTTCATGCCACTAATTCTTCATGTTGGATCCTTCACTAGTAAAGAGTTGGTTCGGTTCATAAAATAATAGCTTAGAGTTCCAAGTAGTGGTGTAATCGAATCTAATAGCACAAATTTCTCTTACTAAATCAATTGTTTCTCCACAAATGAAGAGTATAACACTCATAGAGTACATAACCTAAAGATAAAAAATCTGAAGCATATGATTGTATTTTCCCATCATCAAATAGTTCAAGATCTATATAACTTGGTGCTCCACACTTGGTTTATGGCAACTATGAGAGTATATAGAGTAGAAATAAATTACTTGAAAATCAAAGGACATCTAATATTGATGCTGAAATATCTTATACAACAATTTGTGGTGTCTCAAACATAACAACTAACAACTTACAATGGAAGAAGGGGGTATTTAGATATGCCATTTAGATTCCTTGCCATTCCAAAATCCTATAGTTCTAATGTGAAATTATAAATGACTTTACCATTTTAAAAAAATTAAAGAAAGATTACTTAAACAAAGGAGGAGTGGGTAAATTTGTATTCATATTCTCCTCTAAAAGGATGTTTCATTATTTCAAATCACAATAGATAATTCCTTTTGAATATAGGAAACTAACAGTATAACCTATACAAGAAAATAAAATATATCTGAGAAAGGAAAAATTTTAAATGCCAGTGAGATTTCTTACTCAAAGCTCTAATTAGGTATGGGGACAAATAGTGAATGAAATCTTCTATTACTTTAACTTTCTGCATTACTGAAGTACCAATTTTCAATAATAAATAACTTCCAGTAATAATAAGTAAGATCTTAGTCTTTCCCTTTGACATTTGAGAATTAATATTTAACATTATAACATAAACTAATATCTAACTAGTTGTTAAGCAATTAAGGAAAATTTCTAACATGCAAGGTTAAAGCTTCCTTATTTGTAACATTTAGCGATCATTATTATAACAATATTTAGTCTAACCAACAATTTTATAAATGTGAAACTAGAAAACTTTTGGAAATTGAAACATTGAAAAGTACCAAGTTGGTCAATGCATCAACATATGGCAATATCCATATTTCTTAATAATGTCTCTATGGCAATGTAATTACCTATAATGCAATTGAAAATATGAAACACGCCCAAAAGCTCCCATAATCATGTAAGAAAAAGAATGAAATTTCCAAAATTGATGTTAGTGATTGAGAACTTTTGATTAATGAAAGTGGTTAAAAAGTTGTCGTAATAAGATCATAAGGTCTCCACTAATACAATACTCTAAAACTAACAACTTCTCACATGCAAAGCTACTTGCTCTAAGTATTGAATCAAGCAATAGTCAACCATATGAAGCATCAGTATAACAACTTATTTCATCTATATGTTAAAAACACGCTTTGTATTAGGTCTTTTTAGTTATTGATATTGGAACTATTTGGTTTAATGTATTCTTTAAAAAATTTATAACATGTTTGATATATATAGTAGAAGTTTATGGACATCATTAAGCCTCAAAACTCCAAATAGGTCCACAAAATATACTCTATTAACATACTTACTACAACAAACAAGACTATAGGCAACGAACAAAACATAACCAATTTGTCAAAAAATGTTGTGCATAATTATTTGTGATGTTTTCATTTCATCGAATGAAAGTTGACTATTCCCTGTAGTAGAGAAATATAGGCGACATTTCGCATAATCATAAAGAAATATCATTAGCTAAAATTTTTTTGTATCTAAAACATTACAAATATACAGCCAAATATCAAGTATAAGTCAATGTTGTTGAGAAAAAAATTTGATGCCACTTAATAGACAACCCAAAAAAAAAATAACTAATGCTTTTTTGTTATATTTTATATGTTCATAGTGATATATGATTTGCTATGTCTTTCTAGTTTCATAAATAAATATCTTTAACGTCATTTTTTGTATTTTTGTAAGTAAAACCTTTTAACTACAAATATGTAAAAACGTTGCCAAATATTTTTCACAACCTTTTGCTTAATATGTTTTATATATAATGTATCAATATGTTTTTTTGCTATGAATTATTTAATTATTATTATCAAATTAAATCATAGAGAAACTTTATCAATTCAAAATTTCAAGCATTTCTTATATAAATAAATCAATTTAAAATTTCAATCATTTCTTATATAAATAAAAATATATAAGTATCATCAAATGGTACCAATAAAAATAATATAACATTAATAGTTATCCTTTGTTTCTACAAAAAATATTAATAATAATTTAGACATTCCTTATAATTTGTAAACAAAACAACACAGAGAAAAAAAATTTACAAATTGGAAGATGTCTGGACCAGAGATGTGAGTGTTGGGAAACCGGGTCAGGATCTGATCCAAACCGCAGCGGAATAATCACGAAACGTTTTCGTGACTTTTAATTTCCCGAAAACCAAGATCTATTTAATTCTATAAAATGATTAACACGAATCATAATAAAGCGAAATTTAATTCGTA
>JANQAP020182232.1:0-20286 GCA_026874005.2 Erythroxylum coriaceum | reverse complement strand
AACATAAATAAATTCAAAATTCACTAAATTTCCAAAAATCCCAATTCAATTTAATTATACCCGGAATCATTCATGAAGGCATGAGCATGAAAAAAAAGCATTTCTAAACACTTATTAATCACTCATATTTACTATTCTAGCCTCCCACAGGTGATGAGATGTTACAAGTAATTTGGTTAAAGACCTTATGATTTGTTGCTAGTAGACTCAAGGTCAGTTACTAGCATACCTTAAGAAACTCCATGGTCCAATTAATCAACAACACAATTGTATAATGAATAATCAATCGGTTAAGGGTTTAGGGGGATTCGACATCTAGATACTAATTATTTGATATTGATAATGAACTTAGTGAGTCCACAACTCTCTTTTAATTGCTTAAATTTAGTTTCTTTAATTAAAACTTATAATCAATCCATAGGCTAGATAATAGAACAATAGTTAATACTAGTACGAATTGTTTTTGTGGGATCGACCTATACTTGCCGATACTAGCTACAGCTACATGGTGAACATATGGTTTAGTACAATTTTGACTGCCATAGAAAAGGTAAATCAAGTTTTTTGCGTCGTTGCCAGGGACGGTGATATTAGGAATACTTTAGTTTTATTACCCTAGTCATTACTTTTGTTTGTTTATTTGCTTTTACTTTACGTTATTTAAATTGTTTGAGTAGTTAATTTATGTCATTAGGTTTAGACTTAGAATTTGGTTTGTTTAAGACCTAGAGTAATTATGAGAACTTACTAGACGTAGATCTTAAGATAGAAAGAATTGCACGAAGGAATCATCATAGAACTAACCTTAGGGAGTTTGAGTTAGATCGTTTAATAGAGGACTTAGAAGGTCACCTGAACACCGAGGCATTGTGCAATATGGTTGAACAACCACAAACAATGTTCGATAATGCTAGGCTAGACTTAACTGGCATGGAATCCATCATTATGAGACTGACTGTTTAAGCAAACAATTTCGAGATCAAGCCGAGCATCATTTAGATGGTGCAATAGTCATTCCAATTTGATAGACCCGGAGACGAGGTCCTAATGCACACATCTCTAACTTCTTAGAAATTTGCGATAACTTTAAAATAAATGGAGCGAATGACAACGCCATTAGACTGTGTCTATTTCCTTTCTCCTTAAGAGGAAAAGCAAAGTAATGGCTTAACTCTATGCCACGATCATCATTTACCACCTATGATCAAGTGGTCGAAAAATTTTTACTAAAGTATTTTCCTCTTGCGAAGACTGCGAAACTAATGAACGACATCTCTTTATACTCTCAAACTAAAGCTAAATCATTATACGACACTGGGAGAGATTAAGGATTACCTTTATGGATGCAAGTCCAAACTTTATATAATGGGATAAGTCAAAATACTAGGCAGTCAATCAATGCAGTAGGTGGAGGGACACTCAACAACAAAACACCTAAAGCAGCCTAAGAGTTGATAAACAATATGGCCATGAACAACTATCAATGGTGCTCAACTAGAGCATGAACCACCAAGAGGCAATCTGGAGTTTACTAAGTAGATGCAGTGATAAGATTGGCGAGTCAAGTGGAGGCCTTGAGTAAGAAGATTGGCAACATTGCTATAGCTTCACAAGGACGAGTGATGTACTACGAGGCATGTGGGTTAGATCATCCAGGACAAGATTGTCAATCAGATTAAACTAAACACATAGATTATTTGGGTAATACTCTAAGCCCCTAAAATAATCCTTATAGCAACACGTATAATCCAGGATGGAGAAACCACCCCAATTTCTCATGTGATAACCAAGAAAATTAAAGGAACAACCCTTTACTTGGATTTCAAGCATAAACATCACAGCTAAGCAAACTGAGTATGGATGAGGTGATATTATAATTTATTTGGGATTCCAAGGCGAAGCATTAGCAAACAGAAGCATACATATGAAACTTGGAAATAAAAATTGACCAATTGGCCAAATTAATGGCAGAGAGACTTAAAGGGAGTTTATCGAGCACAACTGAAACAAATCTGAGGGAAAGGATAATGACAATCACCTAGTCCAATACAAAGAAGCTCTGTAAGGAAGAAGAAGAAGAGGTAACTACTGATGGTCACTCTGAGACTCTTAGTGAACCTACTCTGAAGCAATATAAGGAATCTTCACCTTCTATTCTAGACCCTATGCAAATCAAGAGAAAAGAGATGGAAGAAAAATTAGATTGTGTCATTAACTTGTTGAAGAAACTTAAGGAAGAGTTTCCTTATGATAAAATTAGGGATGGCAACGGGCGGGGTGGGGGCAAGAAGTACCTTCCCCGCCCGGCACCCTTGCTCCCCGTCCCCGACCCCCGATCCTTAAGTGGGGATATTTTTGTTTTATTCCCCATTCTCGAGATCCCTGTTAAGTCCCCGCGGGGACTCGAATCCCCGAACCCTTGAATAATTTATCATAATTTTTTGTTTATAATTTATAAGAACATAGATAATGTCTTCTCATATATTTTAAATTATTATATACATTAAATTATTCTTAAAACTTTACAAATTTTCAATAATTTCAAAAAATTTATTCTATATTTTATAGAAACTGATTCGTGCTCCTTATTTTTCATATTTACATAGATAATTAGTGCTTCTTAGAACTGCAATTGTTAATATTTACTCGATTAAAATTTTCATTTAATCCAACTGAAACGTTGTAGTCTTCATTGATTATATCCAACTTTTAGTAAAGAGTATAAAATTAAAAATATATAATATATTTATAAAATTATCGTGAATGGGGATCCCCATGGGGCGGGGATTATTCAACCCGTCCCTGTCCCTGACTCTGTCTCGGGGCTTATATTTACCCCATCCCCAATTCTACGGGGTGATTTTTTTCCCAATCCCCGCCCCAAACGGGGAATCCCCACAGGGATCCCCGAACTCCGAACCCAAATTGCCATCCCTAGATAAAATCCTTCTGCATAGACTAAAGAGCACAGAATTGTTGGAAGAGATATCATCAATCAAAGAGGAATTGAAGAATTTGTAGAATGAAGTGTCAAGCAAGGAGAGCTCCAACGAAGTGGCTACATTATCACAGAAAACAAGGTAACCCAGGGAATTTTTATGTTCCTTGTAGGAAATTTCAAATTTGATAAGGCTTTTGCGGACTTAGGAGCTGGTATAAAGTTGATGCCTTATACTTTATGTAAGAAGATAAGATTGGGTGAATTAACACCAACTAAGATATGTATGAAAATGGCTAATAGATCACTCTATCATCCTAGGGGCATAATTAAGGATGTGCCAGTTAAAGTTGACAAATTCACATTTCCTACTAATTTTACCATCTTAGACATAGATGAAGATTGGGAAATACTTATTTTCCTTGGACGACCAATTGTAGCTACCACCAAGTCTCTTATAGATGTTGATGGAGGCGAGTTAACTTTGAGAGTGGGGGATGAGAGGATTTCATTTAAAATATCAGATGGTAAGAAAAGTCCCTTCTAATTTGTGGACAATATTAAGATAAAGGAATCTTATGAAGAAGTTTTACAGGGCTTCACTCGCAAGGATCCACCTGAGAAGCCACAAATTTAAAGGAATAACAAAGAGAATAAACTAAGGAAGATAGGTGGTAAAGGCACAAAAAGGTAGCTTATTTACAAGTTATGAAAACTATACTTAAGCTACAATCACATGATTCACTTAAAGCACCTTGAGACGAAGAAGTACGTCAAGCTAGCGATGATAAACGAACTGCTGCATTGGAGGTAACCTATGATTTTTTATTTTGTTTTGTTTAGCTTTTGTTTTAAATTAGTTTTTAAATCTTATTTTTGAATGTTTTATGATACAATTTCAACATCTCAGAGAAGTTGCACGCAATTGTGACATAGGGGTAGTTTGTTTTGTGTTTTAATGATAACGTGCAAGGATTGTCATGTTTGAGGATTAAATTTTCATGTTGGATAATTCAAAAAGACATAAAATAATTCTACACATCCAGATGAATGATGGTAATTCTGAGAAGTGTACGGTCTAATACACAGTCATGTACAAGACTGTGCATTTTCATGATTCAAGTTAAAATGCCCTAATTTTTCAAAAATTCTTCGTTTCTCCTCTTTCACTCTTAAGTTAACGTTGACCCTTCACTATCTAAATCCCAATTTTTCTTTTTCTAGTCAATTTTAACGATACCTAAGTAATTTTTCTTAATACTTTCACTTTTTTAGACATTATTTATTGGGTTTTTCGTGTTATTTGCAAGTTTCTTGTGTTATTTGCATGATTTTGGAATTTTTGGAGAATTTGTGCGTTTAACTGATTTATTAGTGCCTAATGATTGAATTTAATCTTCACCTAATTGTTTTTGTCATCTAATTTGAGTCATTGCATGTAAACTAGGTTTAAATTTGACTCTAATTGCAAAACTTTGTGATTTTGCCATTTTATGTATTTTAAATTGAAATTTTGGTGTCGAATTAGGTTCAATATTCATTTTTGATGTTAATTAAGTATAAGCTTGTATTTAATTTCATAAGCATCATGTTTAATTGAGTCAATTTCTTGTAAATTTTTCTTTCAAAATTTTAACTCTATTATTAGTGCCTGTATTCAATTAAGACTTTTAATTTTTTAAATACACAATGTGCAATTTTAATTTTGAAATTAACTAGTTTTCAAGAATTTTCAATCAATTTTGTTTAAGTGTTTAATGTCTTTAATTGTTTTAATTTTGAAATCTTTTCACTATTTAGTTTTTCGTAGTTTGTTAGTTTTCTTAATTAGTACATTTTTTGGCATAGTCAAAATTAAGTGTGGGGAAAAGTGTGAATTCGAGATCAATAAGTTAGTTTCCTTACACTTAGTTTAAAAGTTTCAGAGAAGGATGCCATACACATGAAGAAAAAAAAGGGACTCTGAGAAAGAGGCATCGAAGCGAGTCTTCTTCATCAACTTAACCCACAGAGAGGCCACAAATGCTTTTATTTAATGTCGGGCCTCAAGAAAAGCATTATTAAAGGTATAAGAATTATAAATTTGGAGTCAATCGGAGCATGGTCCCAATTTTTTAAAATTGTGGAACCATCTGATAGAGAACTAACTCTGAAAATCCTCTCCACATTCTCTATAGAGAAGGGAAGTTATAACGAGGATCACCCTAATAAAGTTCAGTTCCAAATAATAAGGGAATATATCAGATGAGTATCACACAACTCTCCTTTAATATGGGATCTTATAACCAATAGTACATATAGAGATTGCAGTACTGAGAACTACATATAGATTTTCCATACAGGTTACCTCCATAATTTGTAGAGCAAGTTCAATACGTAGGGTGACTACAATCCACGTATGTGAAAGGCTTCGACGTTGCACAGTTTAGCACGTAAATATATACACGATATTTTAAGTCATATGTTGAGTGGTCGACGTGACAGCTACAGAGTCGTCGGTAATATGGATGTCTTCTACCTCTGGAGCATGAGTGAGCAGGCACCAATTCATTTGGGACATGCTCTGGTTTAGTTTCTCCAATGTTAGAGTGAAGAAAAAAAGGTTGACATAATTTGTGTTGGATCATATATGACAAGGCTAGCATGTCCGCTAGGGATTTTTTATCAACTACCATTAATGCAAGAGATGATAACCATGGAGGCACTAAATTTGACTATAATGCATAATATGCACATGGTTCCTCGACATCGTGGACCCATGGGATATGTAAATCGACTTGTAAGGGAATTTGATGAACCATCAGCATTGGAGCCTCAGTCCTCATCATCATAGATGGGAGGATGAGCACTGGAGGAGTTTTGTCCTAACTAAGGGACTGTAGCTCAGATGGAGAGACAACAAGCAGGACTTTGGAAGAGGATGAGAATGCTTGAAACTTCATCAGACTGAATGAAAGAGTTGATGGAATCAATAATGAGCCATCTTGGCATTGCTTGTTCGATTCCACCATCTCGTGGGAGCACCTCACCTGCAGCTCCTCCATTTAGCTAGGATCATCCTCAGGAGCACCCATCCTCGTCAGATTAGTCAGGATCACACGATGCCTGAGATGTTTTCATTTGTATTGTCTTTCTTGTTATTTATCTTTTATGTATGTTTGAATTTTCTTTTTGTTAATTATTTTGTCCTTCTGAACACTTTACTTAATGATATTGTTATTGTTATCTTCTTTAGTGTTATCTTTTTATTTCTTTTTATCCTTTCTTTTTCTTTTATTTTTACAAGGATAAGTTAACATTGGATGGATCAAATTCAGGAATCGCCATAATCAGGAAGTACCAAACAACCCTCTCACTTGCATGTTTAATTGTATTAAGTACATTGAGGATAATATACAATTTTAAGTGTGGAGATGGGTTTTATGAACTTTTAATTGAAATCTTCAAGTTTATTATAATCCTGATTATAAATTTTTTAACTAATATCTTAAATTGTTGTATCTATCTAATAACATTCTACTTTGTTGTTGATTATTAACTTAAATTGGTATTCAAAAGGATGATGGTTAGAATGAAATTAGTTTTCTAAGTCATATTTTTTGTAATCATTGAAATTTTTGAGTTGAATGAAAGTGCCGACTTTTTACACACATAACCCCTTTTTTTCATAAGCTTTTGAGCCTAAGAGCAAATTTTCAAATTTTTTTAAAGATCTTATAATTCCTCTGTGTATGATATCATGTCTAGTAGGATAATTCCAGAACTTGCTTTATTATGCATGTTGAGACCATAGTTGTGAAAATTAAAGGCATTGACTTGATAAAGGCACCTAGAATTACCAACTTCTTTAAGTCTATTTCTTTGAAAATTACCATACTAAAAACTATATCTTTAGGAATAACCAAGTTAAGCCTTAATAACCAAGTTGAGCCTTGACCTTTTTCATTGATTAAACCTACATATTAACCTTAATCCGGTTTTTCTTTTAAGATCAATTTATTAGTTTAAATCTTGAAGGTTATTTACTTTATTTCTCTATTGAGACTTGAAATTTGTGAAAGATCCAATATTTGTTAAATTTTGGTACTAAATGCTCAAATTGTTGCAAAAAAAAAGAGCATATAAAAGAAAAGAAGTAAAAGTAAGTAGTAATGATAGAGTTGCATTGAAAAGGACCTATGTATGTTTTGTAAACAAGTGGTGTAATATTTCTTAAGTAAATTTCCTTCATTTAACCCTTTTTATTATCCCAACCATACCTTAGCTAAATCTCATTACAACCTACACAAAGTCCTTTTAATTTTTGTTTCTATTTTGTACATAAATGGTTGAGATGTGATTTTACTACAAGCTTATGGTAAGAATTCTACTATGCATTGAATTGGGAGTCTTGATACTTTTCATTGTAAACACTTGAATGTATTGAGTGAAATCTTGGTGAGGGTATAAAGGTGTTTGCTTATGATTTCAATGTAATTATTGATGTGAAAATTATTAATATTACTTAGGAAGTTAATTTTTTGACAACTTGATTCTGATTGCATGTGAATTTGATTCAACACGATATGATAATGTATAGTATAAATGGACAGATTGAAATCGATTATGTATTTATGTTGTAAATTTATAATTTTGGTTATCGTTTGCTTGAGGACAAGCAAAAACTTAAGTGTGGTGATATTTGATAGATGGATAATTGACTATATTTTTACCTCATATTTAATGTATTCTTGCTTGATAATTTATACTTTTGGTGTATATTTGGTAAATAATTCATCTTAAGTGTGTTTACATAGTATAATTGCCTTCTTGGATTTAAAGGAGAAGAATTTGTATGAAATCATGATTAAAATCAAAGAATCAACAATTTGGAAGGAGTGCACGAACTTTACTTTTTACACAGCTGTGCATTTTTGCAATACTCAGTGAATTCTGATTATGCAGGGTCCTATGCACTGCCGTGTAAGAGATCATGCATAACCCAAAAACCATGATTTGTATATAAAAGCAACATTTCAGAGGCAAATAGAGAGAAGGCAGTGGCATGCATCGTTTTTAGAAGTTTAGAGGCAATTCCAAAGGTGATTTAGAGCTTGAGAAGCGGGAGGTGCAGAGTTTTTATCTACAGATCCATTAGAATGCAATAATGGACGTCTACATCATTAGAAAAATCGATAGAGAACAATTAGGAAGATTTAGAATTATGAATCCATTGTTTTTGATTATATTTTCTATCAATGTGTATCTGATTTTGTGTTCGCCAATGTCTAGCTAATTTTTCTATTAGTATTTAAGCTAGATGAACCTTATTTGATACCGAAACATGTTTTGAATATTTTGTAAATGCAATTAAGTTGTTTGATTATTATGATCCAATTATCTGTTTTTATCATTATCTTTTAAATTTAATTTATTAGACTTTTATCTAATTTCATATGTAGCTATTAAGCAATCCTAGGTTTGAATAGATCTACGATAATTGGAAAGAGTTGATTATAATCCCAGAGATAGGACAACATAAATCTTCTGGATTAGGGTTAAACTTGATAGAGGGATTCATGATATGGTAAAGCAATCCTATAAGATTTAACTTGAGTAATTTGATTAGAGACCTTAGGATTAGTTGTTAGTAGACTCATGGTCAGCTACTAACATAACTTAGGAATCTCCACAGTCCAATTAATCAATAACACAATGGCATGACAAATAATCAATCAGTTAAGTTTTTAGCGGGATTCAATGCCTATATACTAACTATTTGATATTGGTAATTAACTTAATGAATCCGCAAGTCTCTATTTCATCCTTGCTGCTTTAATTTAATTTCTTAAATTTAGTTTCTTTAATTAAAACTCACAATCAATTTGTAAGCCAGATAATATAATAACAGTTAATACTAGTACTCACTGTATTTGTGGGATCGACCCATACTTGTCAGTACTAGCTACAGCTACACCGTGTATTTGTGGTTTATTACAATTTTGACCACCACTGAAAAGGTCAATCAAGTTTTATGAGGATGTAGAGATGCTATTGTATCTTTGATTTCCTACATAGAAACAGGTCTAGATAGAAGAGTGGCATCTTCTGGTGAAATAGTATTATATAAAACTAGCTCAAGGAATTGTTTAGAAGAGTGTTCTTTAGAAGGGTTTCTTATAAGCTCACTAAAATAGTCATAAGCTCCTTGCATGAGCTATGATTGAGAAACAAGAAACCTATTGTTATACTTGATAGATATGATGTTGTTTATAACTTTCCTTAAGATTATTGCCTTATAGAAAACTGAAGTGTCCCTATCTCCATGTTTCATCCATTCTACTCATGCTCTTTAGTTATATAGAGAGTAATAAAAAAAAGTGCTTAGAGGTAATTGTTTAATGCATCCCTTTCCTTTGCAACAAATGTCAAAATTCCTGAGTTATAGTATTAGATTTGTTATATGGATTCCAATTCTCTTATTACTGTATTGATAAGGTTGTGTGTGTTGCCAATATTTACACTAAACATAGTTTCATCTCCTTCTATTAGTTGAATTTTCTTGGAGTAAATAAACCACTTAGAACCTTGGATATTAGATCTCAAAGTAGTCTATATGCCCTCTTCAAAACCATGTAGTTGTATGAAAAAATTGTTGAACCTAAAAGGATGAACCCCTCTTTTAGTAGTTAAAGAGGTGATAATGGGGGTATGATCTGATGACAAATTGGTAATAAACTTTGAAAAGTAGTTGGGCAACATATTTAGCCATATTAGATTTATAACACTTTTATCTAATTTCTTCTTTGTCAAGTTAGGACCAGACTGCTTGTTGGTTCAAATGTAAAACCAAACTCCCATTGGAATATCAATGTGTTGAGCTTCTTTTAAATAATGTCCAAGTTCCCTGCATGGATTACAAACTGCCCTCGAACTATTAGCTTCCTCAACCTTTAATATAGAATTGAAGTCTCCAAAAATCATCCATGGGGTTGTATTTGTGATGGCAATTTCATTGATATGGTTCCATATGTACTTTGCTTAAGTATGCCATCATTGTTTACATGAGTTTATGATATTCATGAATCTGTGTACGCTTAGCGAATTACTGCTGTGAGTGATCATCCAAACTAAATGTTTCCCATTAAGCTTTCAAGCTTAACACTGGTTTTAATCCATATAGGTCTAAGTAATATGAGTGAGGCACAGGGAACATCCGCAAGGACTAAGGCGAATCGTTAGGAGTTAATGCACTTTTTGAATGTATCTTTTAGTTAAAGATTATGGTTTTCTTTATAATGAAGGAAATTGTAATGTTTATTTTGGATTATATACAAATGTAAAAATGTAATACTACTCTTCAATGATAATGCTAAGTGATATAAAATTTTGTAATGTGTATATGTATAGCGTTGAATATAATTATATACCTTAAATGCATGTACAAGAATTTGGATGCCAAGTGTGTGGGTGGTTGTAGATTCTGTATAGGGGGTGTTACACATCTACTTTAGGCCAACACAAAAACAAAACCATATCACACATCACTAGACTCTTACTGGCTAAAACCACCTAAGTTGTGGATCTGATACTATAAAGTGTAACACCACCTATACAGAACCTACAATCACCCACACACATGGCACCCAAATTCGTACAGTTAAAGATTATGGTTTTCTTTATAATGAAGGAAATTGTAATGTTTATTTTGGATTATCATACAAATGTAAAAATGTAATACTACTCTTTAATGATAATGCTAAGTGATATAAAATTTTGTAATATGTATATGTATAGCGTTGAAAAGAATTGCATGCCATGAATGTATGTGTACGAATTTGGGTGCCATGTGTGTGGGTGATTATAGGTTCTGTATAGGTGGTGTTACACTTTATAGTATCAGAGCCACAACTTAGGTGGTTTCGGCCAGTAAGAGTCTAGTGATGTGTGATATGATTTTGTTTTTGTGTTGGCCTAAAGTAGATGTGTAACACCCCCTATACAGAATCTACAACCATCCATATAGATAGCAACCAAATTCTTGTACATGCATTCAAGGTATATAATTATATTCAATGCTATACATATACACATTACAAAATTTCATATTATTTAACATTATCATTGAAAAGTAGTATTATATCTTTGCATTAACATGATAATCCAAAAAGAAAACATATAATTTCCTTTCTTCATTACATGTACAATCATTTGTAACTGAAAACAAATTCCAAAAGTACTTTCACTCCTAGCCATTGGCCTTAGTCTCTGCAGATGTTCCCTGTACCTAACTTCTGTGACCTGGATTTACACGGATTAACATCCATGCTAAGCTTGAAAGCTTAGTGGGGAGAATACTTAGTTTGGATGATCATTTACAGTAGCCATCTGCCAAGCATAAACATTCAGAAATATCACAACTCATATACCATAAATTCACATTCATGAACCAAAAATTGATATTCAATGCTCATATAAACAATGATGACATACTTAAGCAAAGTACATAATGCAAATATGCTTTAACATATTATCCATATACCAACAATACACATTTATAAGCCAAATATTGATATTAAATCCTCATTAATACAAATTATCAATATAATTGCACATCATTACAACTCATCATTACAATCAATACACATGCTCATCAATACCAATTATTTATATTGTCATGCTGTATTTCTTATTATGACTATTAAGTTTCCTTTATATGTTAAGCCTGCACATTTTCTATGGGTGTGGATAACGGGTGTTATGGATATTCAAAGATATCAAACTGTGGATACTCGAAGGTATCGAACTATGGAAACCGGTGGTGTCAAACTGTAGCAGCTGCATTGTAACCCTATAGGCATACCTATCTATCCTCCACCAAGACAATCGAGCAGGTACTGTTACCTTTACTTTAAGCATTTGCCAATTTTACAATTCATCATATGATATTCACTTGAAGTCACAAAATCTGTATCTGTGTTCATATGTGCAATTTATAACTTACCACCATTAGAAAGGTGTCAAAATTACATATATGAGCAATAGATACGCAAACAAATCATTTGTGTACATGTAAGTTTTCTTTGGAATGCATTATGCTCAATCTTAAATTCTAATGTTCAATCACCAATTCACATATGGTAAGCCCTATTTCATTTATTTCTAGGTGTTTGAAAAGCTTCATACACATTAAAAAAAGGTTCGAACAAGATTCAGTAAAAATGAAAAATGAAAACAAACTCAAAATAATGCAATTTGGGCCAAGCCCATGGTGATCTAAAAATAGGCAACCAATCAGTCCAGAGGCAATTCACATGAAGGATTCTAGTTGTTCCTTAATATTCATATAAAAAACGTTTGAATTAGGGTTTGATGTTTCTTGACATTTGTTTCCCTATGTCTCTAGTTTCTATATCACTAAGAATCAGATCATTTTGACTTCTAAATCATGAGATATAGACCAAATATCACAAGCTGCTCCAAAATAGGGGCAACATCAAGTTACCATTTTCAATCCCAATTTCCAATGTCATAAAGCCAGAATTAAGTCAGAGTATCTTCTAGAGATATTTATTTCTATGTCTTAGGTTTCATATACAACTGAAATCAATCAATTTATAGGTATGTAGGTTGGGTTATGACCCAAAAAATGTTATTGGTTCAACAAACCCTAGACAGAATTCCACTACTATACTCTCTTGTCATATTCAACCAATTCTATGAAAGATAACACCAAAATAACACCAAAGCATCATCCTAGCAACCATTCCACATCCAAATGAATCTTTATACACATTAAAATATACAAAGATATAGAAACTAACTAAGTGAAGTCCCAAACCTCAAAATTGGCAAAGTAGTTCTTCTAATGCTTTTCCCTCCCTTCTTCTTTGGCTTTGCTTGAATCACCAAATGGAAAATAATGGGATGAAGAGGGTGAAATGGAGAAGACAAAATCTGAAGTTAAGCCATCAAAGCGTTGTTCATCTCCCCTCTCCATATGTCTTTTCATAAATTTTCTAGTTTTAGACACATGTTTCAATCCCATTGGACCATATGTCACAATCCTATTAGACCATATGTTACAATCCCATTGGACCGCATGTTATAATTCTATTAGACCATATGTTAAAATTCTATTGGACTATATGATAAAATTCTATTGGAACATGTGTTAAAATTCTATTGGACACACATTATTTAATCTTATTGGTCGCACATGATTTAATCCAATTGGTCCATAAGTTAACTTTAGGAAAATTGCACATTAGTCCTTCTTCTTCCTTTAATTACCTCATCAACCTATGATCTTATCAATTAATTTCATTCCACTATTTATTAATTTTCTAATGGCATAAATTTCATACAATTTGGTTAATTATATTTGAAGTTATACCCCAAAAACTATAGGCTGTTCAAAAACAAGGACAACATCCAGAACTCACTTCAAACCAGAATTCAAAACTCTTAAAGGCAGAATCAAATTTTGGTTCCTTTGTAGAAGTTTTATACCTATGTCTCTAGTTTAATCTCCAGTTGGAATTATTTAATTTAGAGGTCTACAAGCCAAGATATGGCCAAATTACAGAAGTCTATTCAGTGGAACCTATCTATTTAGTAAGGTACACATCCTAAATCAACTAATTTCGGTCTTATCATGCAAGAGGAACACAAAAATACATCCAATTTAATCCAAAACACCTCATTTTGTTATGGAATACTTATTTTATCAATTCCCCTCACTTCACATTCATAAATCCAAGCAAAAATATAAAAAATTTCCATACATATTTCACATCTAAATATGTATATCTATGCTGTATTTCACATCTAAATATGTATATCTATGCTGAAGCGAACAAATTATCCATTTACCCATGTCTTTTACATTAAGTACCATTATATCTCTCAATATACTTAAATGTACTTAATTCATTATGTTCACTTCTTAATACACCCTGGACATGCTATAATACTTCCAGGGCATATGTTAGGGCCTTACAAGATATCCCTATTCTCTTATAGATAGTAGAGATGGAAAGATCTCGTGAAGTTGTTAATGAGGAGTCAGCTAATAGTGTGAACCCAATGGGGAGTGCATGATAGAATTTTATCAATAGATCAACCAGCCTATGATATATGTATGACTAGCCCATTAGGCCATAGTGTATATATGAATAGATTGTATAGAGATTGATCTATAGATACATGGGAAACAATTTGTTACTGATATGATAGAGCTTCCCTTCCATAAATTTGCTTTGATATTAGGCATGGATCAGTTGTCCAAATACCAAGTTATAGTTTACTGTGGGTTGAAAATAGTTGTGCTCAAAGATTCTGATGGTTTAGAAATAGCGGTGCATGGTATTCGGTCTAGTCCTTTGACTAATGTAATATCAACTATGTAAGTAAGATGACTTCTTAGAAGAGGTTGTGAGGCGTATTTGGGCTTTAGTGATTAATTCAAAAAGGGAGAAGGTGAACTTACTAAACATACTGGTAGTAAATGAGTTTCTTGACATATTTTCAGAAGAGATATTAAGTTTGCCACCCAAGAGGGAAGTAGAATTGCCTATTGAAATTGTACCTGATACTACTCCTATTTCAAGGGTACCTTATAGAATGGCTCTGACAGAGTTAAAAAAGTTGAAGACTTAGTTACAGGAACTTTTGGATAAGGGTTTTCTGTAGCCCAGTTAGTCATCATGGGGAGTGCCAGTCTTTTTTGTCCAAAAGAAGGACGACATCTTATGAATGTGTATCGACTATAGACAGTTGAACAAGGTGACTATAAAGAATAAGTATCAATTGCCTGGAATAGAAGATCTGTTTGATCAGTTGAAAGGTGCATGAGTGTTTTCCAAGATTGATTTACAGTCGAGTTATTACTAACTTTGGGTAAAAGATGTAGATGTTCCAAAGACTACATTCAGGACTCGATATGGCCACTACGAGTTCTTAGTGATGCCTTTTGGGTACCTAATGCACCGACTGCTTTTATAGATTTAATGAATATGTGTTTCGACCCTACCTAGACCAATTTGTTATGGTGTTTATAGATAATATATTGGTCTATTCGAGGAATGAAGAGGAACATGTTCAATATTTAATAATTGTGCTATAGACTTTGAGAGAGAAGCAATTATTTGCCAAATTGAGTAAATGTGATTTTTAGCTAAAGGAAGTTTCTTTCCTCGGGCATATCATCTCTTTAAAAGGTATTAGAGTGGATCCTAGTAAAATTGAGGTGTTTGTTAATTGAAAGCCACCTCAAAATGTGACAAAAGTGAGATGTTTTCTTAGTTAGCTAGTTATTACCGGCGCTTTGTCAAAGAATTCTTGCTAATTGCTTCTCTAATCACAAAGTTAATTCGAAAATGCACAAAATTTGAATGGAATGATAGTTGGTAAGCTAGTTTTTAGCAGTTAAAGAAGATGCTTGCTGAAGCTCCAGTGTTGACATAGCTAACTCTAGGCAAAGAGTATACCATGTATAATGATGCTTCTAGGAGTGGTCTAGGTTGTGTATTAATGGAAGATAAGAAAATGGTGGCTTATGCATGAGAGAGTTAAAGCCACATGAACAGAACTACCCTATATATGATTTAGAATTGGAAATTGCAATGTTTGCTTTGAAATCTAGCAGCACTACTTATATAGGGAAAGATGTAGGGTATACACAGGTCATAAGAGTCTCAAGTACTTATTCACACGAAAGGAGCTCAATTTGAGGCAATGGCATTGGCTGGAATTGTTTAAAGACTATAATTGTATAATTGACTACCAGCTGGGAAAAGGTAATGTGGTAGCAGATGCTATCAGTAGGAAGTCAATTTCAGCTCTGTTATTACAACGTAGTAGTTAGAGATTTGTATTATATAGAGCTTTGATAGCCAGTTAAAAGCAAGTCTTCAAATAATACAGATGATAGTACATGTACAAAATGATGACGCCAAGTTGCAATAAATTCTACAAGAGGTATAAGAAGGGAAATAGACTGATTTTGTAGTGAAAGATAACAAAATTCTATACTTCAAGAGTAAATTATATGTACCAGCAATAAAAGACTTGAAGAAGAAATTATTACATGAATCTGATAATAATGTGTTCATTATGCATCTTGGGGCTAACAGGATGTACCGAGACTTGAAACAACATTACTATGGCCATGAATGAAGCGTGATGTAGTGGACTATATGTCCAAGTGCTTGATTTTTCAACAAGCGAAAGCTGAACATAAAGTCCTGTCTAGCTTATTGAAATCCATTCCAATTTTATAGTGAAAATGGGATAATATTACCATGGATTTTGTTATAAGCCTTCCTCTTACGCAGAGAAAGCATGATGCGGTATGGGTTATAGTGCACAGGCTCACCATATCAGCTCATTTTATACCATTTTGACCTAACTATTCGATGGATCAGTTAGTTGAGTTGTATGTGAATGAGATTGTTTAGCTACATAGAATGCCATTGTCAATTGTTTCTAAATGAGACCCACAATTTACACCAAGATTTTGGAAAAGTTTACAAGCAACTTTGGGTACTCGACTGAGCTTCAGCAAAGCTTTTCACCCACAAATAGATGGGCAATCTGAGAGAGTTATACAGGAGCTATAAGACATGCTTAGAGCATGCGTTATGGAATTTCTAGGCAATTGGGATAGGTACATTCCTTTGATGGAATTTGCTTACAGCAATAGTTATCAATCCAATATAAGCATGGCACCATATGAAGCATTATATGGTAAAAAATGTTGAACCCTGATTTATTGGACAGAATTGGTTAAGAATAAGATGATTAGGCCTCATATAGTTAAAGACGCAGAAGAGAAGATGAGGGTTATTCACCAAAGATTGAAGGTTGCAAGTGATAGACATAAATCATATGATGACTTGAAGAGGAAAGATATTGAATATGAGACAGGTGAAAAAGTTTTCTTAAAAGTTTTGCCCTGGGGCAAGGTGTTAAGATTAGAGAAAAAGGGAAAGCTTAGTTCGAGATTTATAGGTTCGTATGAAATCCTTGAAAGGATTGGACCAATGGCATATAGGTTGGCTCTTCCTATGGAACTATCTAAATTGCACGATGTATTTCATGTCTTAATGCTACAGAGATACCGATCGGATGATTCATATGTGTTGCCAGTACAAGAGATAAAGGTCTAACCAGACTTCTTATATGATGATAAGTCGAAGGAATCTTAGTTAGAGAAGTGATACAGGTAAGGAATAAGCAAATTACTCTTAAAAAAAAGCTCTGGCAATATCATGACGTTAAGGAGGCAACTTGGAACTCTAATTGATGATGAGAACTTAGTATTCGCAACTATTCAATACAAGTATAAATTTTGAGGATGAAATCATTTTTGAGGGGGAGAGAAATGTAAGGCCCCAATATATACCCTATAAGCATTATAGCATGTATAGGGTGTTTTAAGATGTGAACAAAAAGAATTAAGTGCATTTAAGTATAATAAAGGACATAATGGTACTTAATTTAAAAGATAGGCGTAAATTAGTAATTTGTTCATTTCGGTATGGACTACATAATGATATGTGAAATATGGACCAAAATGAAATTAATTGATAACTTTATACGTCAATGTGGGAATTAAAGGAAGAAGAATGATCAAATGTGAAATTTTGCCAAAAATCAACATATGGTCAAATAGTATTGAAACATGTGTCTAAGACTAGAAACTTCTTGAAAAAGTGAGGAGAGGAGAGGGGAGAGGGATGTGTATGTAGGGTTTTAAGTCCAAAATTTTCTATTCTTATCTCCTTTCCATTCCATCTCCTTAACCACATCAGTTTGCATAAGGAATCAAGCTAATCCTCGGTAAAAATCAAAGTAAAAGTTAGTGGCTTTCTTCTCATCTTCATCTTTTCTTGCTTTATTCATAAGGAGTTGGGATTATAAGGTTGGAATTGGGATTGAGATATGTATTTTTGGCGTTTCTAGTTGGTGAATCAAGGTTTGGGACTATACTTAGTTAATTTCCATATGTGTGCATATTTAAATGTGTAAAAAGATTGATTTGGACATGGAATTGTTTCTAGAATGATGTCTTGGTGTTACTTTGCATGAAATTGGTTGAATATGATAAAAGATAGTCATGTTTAGTGAAATTATGTCTTAGGTTCGCGGTTCACTTAAACCAGTACTATTGTTTTGGCCATAACTTAGCCTATAGACCTCCAAAATAGGTGATTCCATCTGTAAATGAAACTTAATACATAGCACTAAAAATATCTAGAAGAGACCTGGACCAAATTCTGGCTTTATGATATTGGAAATTGAGATAAAAATGATGATCAAATGCTGCCTTTGTACTGGAGCAGCTTTTCATGTATGGTGTTTATTTCATGACTTAGAAGTCCAAATGGCTTGATCTTTAATGATATAGAAATTAGAGACACAGGGGAACAAATGTTTAGAAGATATAAAAGCCTAAATTGAACGTTGTCTATATGGAAATTTCAGAACAACTAGAGATTATGGTGTAATTTACTTCTGGAATGTTTTGGTTGCCCAATTTTAGACCCACCTTGTGCTTAACCCAATTTGCACTATTTTGAGTTTTTTGCTTCCGTTTTTTCCCAAATTGTATTAAAACCTTTTTGAATGTTTATGTAACTTTGCAAACACATAAAAATAAATCAAATATGACTTACCATATGTGAATTGGGTGACTAAACATTGAAACTTAAGATTGAACATAATGCATGCTAAAGAAATTTTAGATGTACATAGATAATTTATGTGCATATTTATTGCTTATACATGTGTATTATGACTATACAAGTTCACATACTAATTTTGTGAAGATAATTAAGTACAATTTAACATGTTTTATATTTAAATGAGGTATAGTAATTTATATACTGGAATTATGTAAATGTACCCTGAGAAACACAACTGAACAAAACATATATAAAAATCATTCTAATACTTGTGATTTGAATACTATCCTAATGGTGATAAGTTATGACTTGTATGTATGAACTTAAAAATAAATTTTATGATTTCAAATGAATATGATATGATTTTTCAATATATTAATCATGAAATTGGTAAATGATTAAAGGAAAATGTTACAGTGCCTGCTTCATTGTCTTGGTGATGGATACATAGGCATACTTATAGGATTATAGTGTAGCTGCTACAATTTTACACCACTGATGTGTTTATTTCGAGACTATAGTGTCTTTACAGTTCGATACCTTTGGGTATACATAGTTCGATACCTTTAAGTATCCAAAGTTCAATAACTTTGAGTATCAATAGTTTGATACATCCGGTTATCTATAGTTTGATGTCTTCGGGTATCCATAGTTTGATATCTTCGGATATCCACAACTCTCGTTTTCCACACCCACAGGAATGTGTAGGCTTAACACAAAAAGGAAATTTAATAGTCATAAATAAGAGATAGAACATGACATTATAAATAATTTGTATTGATGAGATTTGAATAACAATATTTGGATTATAAATATGCATTTCGTATATGGATAATATATTAAAGCATATTTTCATTATATACTTTGCTTAAGTATGCCATCATTGTTTAAATGAGTTTATGATATTTATGAATCTGTGTATGCTTGACGGATGACCGCTGTGAATGATCATCCAAACTAAGTGTTTCCCCACTAAGCTTTCAAGCTTAGCACGGGTGCTAATTTGTGTAGGTCCAAGTAATAAGAGTGAGGCACAGGGAACATCTGCAGGGACCAAGGCCAAACATTAGAAGTAAATGCACTTTTGGAATGTATCTTTTAGTTAAAGATGATGGTTTTTTTGTAGTGAAGGAAATTGTAATGTTTCTTTTGGATTATCATACAAATGTAAAAATGTAATACTACTCTTTAATGATAATGCTAAGTGATATGAAATTTTGTAATATGTATATGAATAGCATTGAATATAATTGTATTCCAAGAATGTATGTGCAGGAATTTGGGCGTCATATGTGTGGGTGGTTGTAGGTTCTGTGTAGGGGTTGTTACATTACTTCTAACAGTTGGCTTCGATCCCTAAAAATGTTCGTTATGCCTTACTCCAATTACTTTGGCCTAACAGATTAACATCTGCACTAAGTTTGAAAGCTTGGTCGGGAAACTTTTGGTTTGGATGATCACTCACAACAGTCATTTGTCAAACATACATTGTCGGCCCCCTGAAAAATTTTTCCATTAACTTAAGCATAGTAGTTTATGGAAAGAATGCATGAGAGGGAATTGAGGGTATTTTTGGTATATAGCTTAAGTGCCAAGGGTAAAGTGGACTTTTGGGAAAGGCATGGTGGACTTGTCTTCTTGGCAGAGGGTAGCGTGAATGGAAGTAAAAACAGAAGAAGA